>CAODLS010671121.1:0-11787 GCA_948243855.1 Flueggea neowawraea | reverse complement strand
TTTGGTAAAACGTTTTCTGAAGGCTATTACATACTTAGTGTGTATATATATTATTTTTGTATATACGTGTGCGGTGTATTTTGAAGCGGTTTTCAAACCTGTCTTTGTGAGGCACGTATGAGGCAATCTAGTGCGCTATTTCCTCACTGGGCCCTGACCCTATATTATTTATGTCTATCTTCTTTGCATGTCTAGCAGATATTTTGACGCTCAGCATCTGTTTAGCACCCCGTCACCAGTGAGACATTCTTTGCTATTCAGTGAGTGCCCTCGTTTGGGCCCTACCTTTGTTTTTGTAGTTAGAGTTCCATACTGGGTATCTGTGGAGATACTGGGCTATATTTTAGTATTTTAAATTCTGAATATATTATGACGGTTTCATATTTATTTCGATAGTATTATATTCATACTATTTTTTGTATATCATATTTTATTAAATAAATGTTTTTATAAACGAATGTTTGGGTATAATATTTGTATCTCTGAAGCTTGTGCAAGATAAACTGGGCTTCCACAGATAGTTCACCTTGTATGTCGGTCACCGGTCCGACTCGGGTCATGACACATTTGGCGCTAGTCAAGTGAAACCTAGAAACCAATTCCTCCTGGCACATCACTTGCTCGAGTAACTTTTAAGCTTACTCGAGTAACATCCTTTTTTCTCAAATATTTTCATCTTTTGGCAACATTGTTTATCCCTTCTTTTGGGTAGCTAATTTAGCAATATTTGTTCATCATCAAAATATAGGTGGATTTAAATGTGAACCACCATTGGTTCTACAGTAGTGTAGATCTTATGTTTGGATTTTGAGTTGCAAGTTTTGATGGATATTTTTCTATATTTATGAATATGTTTTGATTTTTAGTGCCTTATTTTATGTATCTAAAGTTTATTTTGAATATTCCTTATGTTTCATATCTAAAGAATGTCTTGGATTTGATTTTATGACTTGTTTTCTTTGACTATTGTTGAGCTTGATCACCTCGATGATAGTTGTGACAAGCTCAAATGAAGAATCAAAAGAATAAGTTTGGGTTAGGTCTAGAAGCATAAAACTTGTATGGTTTTAGGATAGAAATATACCTATGCCTACAAGGTGTTCGATGAAAATCTTCAAAGGACTTAATGGGCCTAGTTGGGCTAGGTAAGGCCAAAAGGACCCTCATAGGAAATTGTAGGTACGACTTGAGTGACCTTCAGAGTTAGTCTTGTGGAGAGAACACTCAATCCCAAAAACACATTTCATTGATTTAGCAAAATGAAGTCCTTGCTTGCATCCTATTAATCCAAATGCTTTTATTTACTTTATTATTTCCTTTTATGTTTTCAAAATCAAACCCAATTCAACTCAAAATCTAAGTTTTTATTACTTTTCTTTGCTTTTCGATAATCAACTAGTACATGTTCTATGTGGATTCGACACCCAAGGAATACTCCAAGGGTTTTATTACTACATCGATTTTAGTATGTTTGCTAGTGCTCGGTCAACTATATTTTTTACTATATATTTAGTTTAATATTTTAATAATTTTTAATGAAAGTTATAAATAAGAATTGTGTATATGTTCTGATTATCCGAGGCTTATGCGAGATGGGCTATGCCTTTGATTTGGCTCGCCTCGTAAGTCGGTCATCGTCCGAAAACGGGTCGTGACACGACAGATAGCCACTTAGGCAACAAATAGCATAACATTGGTGTTATCTAACTTTACTCAAAGCACTCATTCCTATGACAAAGGGTATTATTTCAGAAGGGCCTAACACTCCTTCCTATAACAAGGGGAAAAATAAACAAGGGTTTTGATGATGAACAAATGTCATGATGTGGATCAATCATGCAAAACAGCTTGAAGTTGTGAAACAATTGTCTGAAAGTTGCTAACGTACGTTAATGCTAGATAACATATGTAAACTAGCCAAATGATAAGTAATGTACGCAAGAAAATCAATGATGTTCATTAACTGAATAATCGATGATCAACATATGTAAGTCAATCAATAACGTACGTTAGAGCATTCTAGAAGGCCTCAACAACCTTAAGTGCACATGAAACATTCTTACTACACAAATATTCCCACTCTCATCAATATTGAATGATGCACAATTCATGGTATCTCCAAACCCATATTTTTTTGACATTTAACCACGATGCCTTACATGAATGTATCTTTAGTCAAAGCACATCAAGCTCTTCCATAATGTATAATATCATCTTTATCAAATAATAACCTCAAAATCACATTGTCACATACTTTCCTCCCTCGGGATTACAGGCCATCAATTATAAATTTCCATATCATACCGAATCAATTACGTATCCCTTAATTAATTGGCAAAGATCATATCATCTGTCAAAACTGTAGTCATACCAATTAATTTCTTGACCCTTATTGTAACAGATATCAAAAAAATGATGTTGGTACTATGGCGACACCAGATGAATGACATGCAGATGCAGACACTCAGAGATGCTGAAACTCTAATATGAATGAAAAACCATCATTTGCAACCCAAAATTCAAAGCCCACATAAAATTACAGTTTAGTCCCCGACCAATGTAAAATTACGATCAAGTCCCCGAGATTCGACTAAGTTCAAAATAGCCCTCAAAGTACTCTGAAACTGATAACTAGTCCTCGCGTTAGTTGGAATTCCCAAAATAGACCCCCAACACAAAGAGTCACGAAGATGTGCAAAATTACACGTTTGGTCCCTCAGAACAAAGCCTCAGTAGAGTAACCAAAAGGGCTTACTCGAGGGACACCAACAATGGATTAATCGAGTAAGCCAGATTCGCTTACTCAAGTAACCCGTGTTCATCACTTACTCGAGTGAGTCATCTGCTTACTCGAGTAAGACCATGTCCAGAACATACCCAACTTGACCAAACCTCAATTTCACCAATGGAAATTGATACCTAAAACCCATATTGACTCTAATCAAGCCCCTGAACTCAAATCTAGAGTCAAAATCGTCAACACAAATCGAAAACACACTAAATCGACCCAAAATGAATGAGTTTGAAACCCATTCACAAACATGTTTGATTTATGTGAATCCAATCCATCATTATGTGTTAATGGACTCCTAAAGTCCTAAAATCACAACCCTTAACACCCATTCTAACAGAAACAACCTACATCCGAACCTAGGAGCACTCATTCAAATCCTAAAATGAACATTCATGGAAAATGATGGAAAATGAAATAATGAGAGGTCAAGAGACAAATTCTTACCTCAAGAGACGTCTAGGAAGAAATGAGATCCAACCGAAATGACTTTTGAATTGAATAGGAGTGTTTTGAGTGAAGGAAGACTGAATGAGACCGAAGAAATCGGGTAGGGGTATATATAGACCCCTACTTGAAACGACGCCGTTTCACGCACTGGGTATACATTTCACTCGAGTGACAGGCCATCTCACTCGAGTGACACACCACTCACTCGAGTAACACAAATGGTTACTCGAGTAACACGTTCCCAAGTATTCATCATGTTCATCCCGAAACAAGGCTTACTCGAGTAACCAAATGGTTCACTCGAGTAATACGTGCCCTATCTCACTTTAGTAAGACTTAGCCGCTTACTCGAGTAACCCAAGGTCCACATCACTCGACTAACATGCATTTGTTTACTTGAGTAACATAGCTCAACATCATAAATCACCCACTCGACACTCCAATCGATCGAGCTCGACTCGGGGTTGAACCGAAACTTATAGAGGGCAGTATCAAAATCCGACTGGATATTACAGATTTCATTCATACCTTACCAGAGATCTATAACCAGACATTATTCATAATGATTTTGACTCCTCAATTTTATTAGTGCTTCTACTATAAAGCTGTTGGAACCCTAGACATACATACATGCAGCGAAAATAAAAATTTATCTACTGATTCCACAAGGATCTATGCAGTTCAATGAAAAAGATTAAGGAAAAATGTGTTTACCTTGTTAACTTGCAACACAAAATGTGAGGAAGTCGCTGAGCTCGAGTTCTAGACATTGCAAATCGCGAATGTCATTTACCGATATCTACACTAACGAACTGTGTAGTCAGATTGGTGTGCTAGCACCTTTAATCTTATATGCCAATTAAATGAATTTAATTGGATGCACAAATTATTAATGGGCTAAAAAGAGATCTTACTTGTATCCCACTATAGCTCGCTCTAGTGTGTGACCCTGTAGGTCCGCTCAATATTGGCAGCAGGTCGAAATCCAACTTTAAGCCCACAAGTCATAAGCGACCTCTAGCAAGACATTATAACTATCCAAATTGAACGAATTCGGTGACTCGAAAAAAACTAAACCACAGTATGATATTTAGTCCTTTTGTCACGGGATATCTCGATTAAGCATAAAGCATGGATCACGTCATCTTTATAAAGCTTAATCAATTTTTTTTTTATACCCAAGTAGACTGACCAAATAAATGATATTGATAATCCGTATCAATCTCATTCGAGCACGACCATGCATTTCATCAGTCCTACTTATCAAGTGGTCAAGAGATATCTCACTCAAATAAAAGTAGGACAAATTCCTTCATTATCACTCACATTCCTCCACATGATTTATAGCATGCCCAATAGTAGTTTGTATTACCATCCTGTTAGCGACAATGTTGAACTATATCAAAACATGAAGAGCCTCATGTAGGAATATAAGGTGAATTCAGGTTGAAGGACTCAAATATCACTACTGTAATGAGAAGTACTGATGACCTAGTCCATGTTGTATTCCTCATAACGGTTCAGTCTAATATTATGTTCCCAACATTTTTTTATATTTTGAGTGACATCCTATGTCCATGATCAATAAAACATGATCATCCCTCAAAATACATACTAGCCTTCATTATCATTCCTATGATAATGAATGATTAGAGACAATTTAGAAAAGTATTCTTTCACCTTAAGGTTTTACCATCAAGTCACGTTCTTGATGACATAAGGCATAATCAACTATTCATGGATACTTTTAATAAGTTATAAAATTATGGTAAATAATAAGATAATAAACTGAAATGCCTCATACATTAATTAAGAACTATAAATGACAATGTTCATACTGTTGAGCTACATCATATCACTAACAAGAGCTCCCTATGCATATTTCAGCCTTTGATCCAATCCTACAAATCAATACTCTTTTTCTAAAAAATATATATTTTCCTTTTTATCACCTAACAACTTATAATGCGGGTACATATACTAAATCAAAAAAAATTCATCCAAAGTTATTATGGTTATCAATTAATTAGTCAAACTCGTCGTACTTAAGTCATCATTAGAGTCTCTTATTCTCTGATTATTTCGTCATGTCATTTTATTGAATATCAGAAAACCTCAATTCCACCTTCTTGATTAATCCAATTTATCAATATATCCATTGCTTCTTTCCTATTCCTCGAATTCTCGTAAATATCATTATCCATCACACTGACAAATCGATCTTAATCTATTATAAATACCGTAGTCATCAAATCCATACAAGCTAATAGAGTAAAGTTAAACGATGTTACATGACACCCAAAATGGCCATATTTAACATGGAAGGTTATCTCAAAAAATATCTATCCCTCAATCCTCAACAGACAATAACCCGCATTTGCTACAACAAGAAAACTTTATCATGCACTCTCAAAGAAATACCTGGATCCTTACGCCACTAAATCAACAAAAATTCCAATGGCACTAGCTTGTGTCTTACAACATTGATCCATTACTATTAATGTAATAGACAAACAGAATGCATATGTAGAGATCAAAATGTTGATGATTGGCACAGTACCAAGTGAATACTTAGAAAGGCATAGCAAAAAATTAGACTGAATCGATCAAGAACACCTAAGCTCCACAACCACCCCAAAGTTACAAAACCTAACGCTCTGATACCACCTTTGTCACGACCCGAGATCAGACCATGATTGGCATACGAGGCGAACCAAACTATAGGCTCGCTCCATCTTGCACAAGCCTCAAAGTACAAAAAATCTACCAAAATTATTATTCCAAATAATTATTCAACAATAATAAATAAAAAATCCATATTTTTATAAATAAACATAAAATTTAAAAGTAATAATACTTAATAGAAAACATAGTTATAATATCAAAATACATAAAAAATATTTATAAGTGAAATCAGTTAGCCTAAATATTCATACATAACCGAAACCCGCAATTCTCTCGGTGTGGAGAATATAACATACATAGTGACTAGGGTCCAAACAAAAGAGCACTCACTACTGAACTGGATGTCTCACAAAGTGTTAAAGATCTGATGAAATAAATGTTGAATAACCTGAAATGTTAAGGAAAACGGGAGTAAAATTGAGTGACGGACAACATTCTATAGCTCTTCCAAGACTCACATAAACTTCTTTGAAAATGTTTTTCAAAAATTCCACAAGCACATATTGTAATACCCCGCCCATTTCGGTTAGGATTTCTATAGTTTTTCGATCTAGTTTGATTTGATCTTTGGAATAATTAGAGTATTGATTAATGATATTTGATGTTTGATGATGTTAATTTTGAAGGTTGAGTGTTGTGGAGCCTCAAGGATGGTCCGAAACAATTTTGGAAGCGAGAAAACTAAGTCTGCCAAGAAGTGTGGCACCAGCGCATAGCATACGTTAGAAATGTTGCAACGTATGTTATTTGGAAAACCTTCCCCAATGTACACTATCCTATTAAAAATTACGTTATCTGGAAATTTTGATGATCAATGTACATTAGCTTCTTCAAGACGTACGTTGAGGTGTGTTTTTTCGGATCTGAAGCTACTTAGAGCCTTATAACTTGCGTTGTGGCTTTGGAAACATACATTGTGACCCTATAACATATGTTATGGTCAATAATGACATAAGTTGCCTTTTGAAAATTGTTGAAATGGAGCGTTTTGATCTGTTCGACTTTATAACCCCAAAACCCGACTCTTTCATCTGTCTTCGCCATTTTTCACTTTCTTTCACCTTTAGATTGATCCTCTCTCCTTATCATTGCTTCCCCAATGTTCCTAATCATCTCTAGGGGTAAGATTTCAGTTCTAATCTTCATTTTCATTCATTTCATGCATTTAAATTCTGAAATTCATTTTAGGCCGAATTGCTTAAGGTTTCAAATTCTAGATGATTCTGATGAAATGGATGCTTGGGGTTGTTATATTATGATGGTTTGAGGTTAGATAAACATAAGGGTTAAAACCTTTATCATCCTTGTAAGAGGATGAAATCTCTTCTCCGGTCCCTGACTTTTGAAAATCTCATGTACCGTCATTCTAGTTTCTTAAAATTGAGAGTCGTTCGTCCAAATTTATGAAAAATGAGAAAAGACTGTGCTGCCCATGCCAAGTCACCAAGGCGTACTTCCCTCCAAAATTGAACAGTTGTCTCCCTTCATTAAATGACTTCTAAAAAGGTTCTCAAACCATGTCGACCTTTGTACTCCTTCTAACCTCTGTAATCATTCTCTAAAACATCTTTTCTTGAAAAACTCGTAAAGCACTTTTTTCTCTTCACACAAGAACAGAGAGATTGAGAGTTGAGCATGGAATTGAGGTGTTGCTTTTGTAAAGGGACTTGGTAACCATCAATGTAAGTCGATTCCAGAGCTTAGAATCACCAATAGATGTATTTTTTCTGTCTTTAGGGTATGTGATTTGCCTATTTGGGATGGTAATACAACCTTTTTTAACTTATGCAAATGATGTTCCTAGAGACAGAGCATGATATACAATTCTCATACAAGTTTGAGGAAGTCACATTGAAAAACATTGACCCAAATCGCTACTCATTTTTGGATCTTTTTTTACCATGATCTAGAGTGTTTTCCTAGTCTAGCAAGTAAGGTTCTATCATTTTGTTCTGGTAGATGTGGGCCTATCGAGAGTTATAGAGATGTTATGAGGTTGTTTGATAGTTTAGGTATTAGAGAGAGGTATATGTCTCAGTTTATAAGGTTGGTAGTCCACTTGTTGTTGTTGATCCTTGAAGGGATTTTGATGTTGATAGTGTGTGTGAGGGTCAAGAAGAAAATCAGAATGAAGTTGACAATCAGAATGTAGTGCTTGATAATGATGATAGAGTTGATAATTATAATAAGCATGAAGCCGGAGTTGAAAAGGAGGCTGATAATGATGATCCAGTTGGTAAGGAGGCTGAGAATGACATTGAAGGCATTGGTAATGGGGGTGAGAATGATGCTGGAATTGAGAAGGGTGATGAGAATGAAGTTGGAGTTGAGAAGGAGGTTCAGAGTGATGTTGGAGTTGAGAGGGAGGGTGAGAGTCATACTGCGGTTGGAAAGGATGTTCATAAAGATACTGGAGTTGATGTTGAGGCTGAGAATGACAGTGGATTTGATAAGGAGGTTCAAAAACAAAATCATCACCCTAAGGAGAAAAACAAACAAAATTTTACGAGAGTTAGGACAAACGCTCCTCCCAAGCAGAAAAAAGGGTAATTACAATTTCAGGAGTAGAGAGGATGAAATCTGAAGATGAAATAGATGATTCAGATGATGAGTACATTGTTAGGAGAGATGGAGATGGATCAGATTCTCATCAAACTTCATCTGATTATAGTAAGAGCACTGAAAATACCATCAATGATGGCAGTGAAGATGAAGGTGACTAGAGTGAGTGTCAAAGTGAAGATGAAGACCGAGAAGTTTATGAATCTGCCTCTGACAGTGAAGGAGTGATTGATTTTTGGAAAGGTCGGGAGAAACTATTTAAGGGTCCGGTTGATTAGAATTTTTAGTGGCATGAGGGCTTGATTTTTAGAGATGTAAAGCACATTAGAGATGTTCTTAGAGATTATATTGTGAATGGTGGATATGATGTGGTTCAAACTAAAAATGATAAGGTGAGACTGACAGTTGTGTGTGTAGTATGTGGCTGAGATTGGAGAATCCATGCTATCAGGCTTTAGGATGATGTCACCTTTTAGGTAAATAAGGCTAGAACACCTCACACTTGTGAGAGAGTGAACCACCACAACTCAGAAGCTACTCTGTACTGGATATATAAAGAGATTAAAGACCACTTAAGATCCCAACCAGATATGCCTTATCAAGCTATAAGAGATCACCTCATTCAGAAATATGGAATTGAGTGTAAGAAATAGAAGTTATACAAAGAAAAACTTCATTCCAGAGTAGTAGTATAAGGAACTTTTGAAGAGGCTTATGCAAGGCTAATACCATATGCCAAAGTTCTACAAGAAACAAATCCAGGAATTGTAATGAAGTTTTCATTTCAATAGAGGACTGATTTTTTTGCAACCACCTATTTTTAAAAGAATGTTTGTAGCAGTGTATGGACTAGTACAGGGTTTCCTTAAGGGTTATAGGTCATTCTTTGGAATAGATGGTGATTTTTTAAAGGGGCCATTTAAAGGTGTATTGTTAGCAGTAGTTGCCATGGATGGTAACAATAGAGTTTATCCATTGGCTTGGCGCATTATTGAAGGTGAGAGAAACGAGAGTTGGACTTGGTTCCTTCATTGCCTAAAGTCCTGTATAAGAGACAACAATGGTGGAATTCCTTACACTGTCATGAGTGATAAAAAAAAGTAAGTTACATTCCTTATACCACATTTAGTGCGTGCTTGTGTTTTATGTATGTTACTAATTAACAGTTTTGAGTTTGCAGGGCATAATTGATGCCATGGTAGATGTTTATCATTCTGTTAACCACATATTTTATTGTAGGCATCTATATGATAACATGAAAAAGGAATTCAGGGGTTTGACAATAAAGGATGCTTTTTCGGCTGCAAGGAGGGCTATAAGTAAATACCAGTTCAAGGAAGCTATGAATTCTATGAAGGAGCTTTCGATGGCAGCTCATGACTGGCTGGACAATAAACCCCATGAGAAATGGTCCAGGTATGCTTATGACAACGCATCATAATGTGAACACAGAACTAACAATATGTGTGAGTCTTTCAATTCTAAGCTTGGTTATATAATGATGTCAACACCTATGACGATGTGTGAAAATTTAAGGGAGAAAATGATGGTTCGTCTCCACATGCGGTATGCTAAGGGATCTCAAATGGAAGGACCAATCATTAAGGATTGCAAAAAGAGGGTTCATAAATTGATTAATCAATCCAAAAGATGTGTGCTATTATCTGAAAGGGATGACAACTACGAAGTCCATGAATATTCACAAAGTTATGATGTCAATCTCAACAGAAACACATACACATGCAACTGGTGGAGTCTTTCTAGAATACCCTGCCAGCATGCACTGAAAGCCATAATATACAAAAGAGCATGTCCATATCAGTACTATCATCCCTGCTTCATTGTTAAAAACTATCTCAATGCATATTTAGGAGTAATATACCCCTTCCATTTAATAGATCTGACATGTGACAACCCAACTAAGAAGATAATCCCACCACCCATCAAGAGGCCTCCTAGGAGACCTAGAGTTCAAAGGAAAAGAGAGGAAGGTGAAGGTCCCAATGAAAAGAAAAGAAGCTCAGTCCGGTGCTCATTATGCCATACTGTAGGCCACAATTCAAGAGCATGTCAATCATGTGCTCCAAACAGAAAGGGTAAAGGGAAAGTTAAGGGAAAAGCCTCAAAGTGGGGCACCACAGATGCAGTGGCAGCAAGAGGAGGAAATGTCACAATGAAGAGAGAGAGACCAAAAGGAAGTATTGTGTACAAAAAAAAACAAGAAGCAGAGAAAGAAATCTCTGATAATTTCATTTCAGAATATATGCATTTGTTGTGAATGTCATGATTATTTTACATTATTTTACTTTTGATTTTTGATTTCAGGTTGGACTATTACCTATTGGGGCTGCAGGAAGTGGAAGCTTCTCCCAACCACCATCCAGAGCATGACGAAGAGCAGCTGCAAGCTCTTTTCAACCGCCACCTAGTGCGACTGCAGGTGTAATACGCGGGATTTTTGAATGAATTTTGATTAATTTCATATTAATTTAGAAAATAATTTTTAATGTCAAAAAATTAAAAATTATTTTTTAGAGGTTAATTAAGTGATTAATGAAGCTTTGGAGTGATTAGAGTTGATTATTTAAGTGGAATTTGGTGATAAACTGAAATAAAAATCGGATGAAAAAGAGAGGAAGGCAACTGGGCATTTTGGGCTAGAATATTATTTAATTAAAAGGCGTTTTATTTCATATCTATGAAATATTATATTATTTATGACAATAAGAATTTCATGAATAGTTTATTCTTCTTTATGTCATCAAGTGTGTGACTTGATAGTAAAATCATAAAGTAAAAAGAATACTATTCTAAAGGTCCCTAATCGATTGCTATCATGAGAATGATAGCAAGCCAATGTTACTATATTGCTAAGAGGATAATCATGTTTCACTAATTATGGATATGTGATATCACTTAGAACATAGATACATGTTAGGGAACTTATATTGGACTGGCCTGCTACGAAAGGACTTCATGGATCAATGTCACAAGTAGCTTTCATACAGTGGTGATGTTTGAGTCCTCTGATTGAAACTCACTATCGACTCCTACATGAGGAATCACATGTTTTGACTTAGTCAAATATTAGTCGTAACAGGATAACAATAAAGGCTATGATTGGATATGTCATGAATCTTGCAGAGGAGTGATGGTGAGAGTGATGGATTTGTTCCTCTTATGAAGAGTGATATCTTTAGGCCACTTGATGAGTATGATTGATGGAATGTATGCATACTCAAATGAATTGATAAAATAGTTTATCAATGTCATTTGTATATCAATCTACTTGGGATCAA
>CAODLS010671063.1:0-13126 GCA_948243855.1 Flueggea neowawraea | reverse complement strand
GACATTTGTAACAAGTATCAGTGTCAACAGTCAAACACTACGAGCTAAGTTAATGTCACGCCAATTAGTTGCTCCTTAAATGCAATTTGCAAAATATTTCACATTGATACTTGTAAAATAGCCAAGTGATTACATCATCCTTTGTATTCACAAGATGATCGATGTTGTGAAATTTTCTAACTTCCATATCTCAAAAACATTTCAGTCCAAAATGTGTTGAGTGCTTTCCTACTTCTTTTTGAATTCGATCATAACCAAGTTCAAAGGGGCATAAGCTTTTGCTATTAGAGTACACACTAGATTATCATAATTTCGGATTTACAATTATTGCCACATAAGCTCAACATAGCTCAACAAATGTCCTCATATGGCTCAACATCAATTGTCTTTACAAGCAGTGAATATAACAATTAAACTTGATTAAATAACAAGACATAATTGCACATAAGTAATTCACATAGCAATACATATATATTTACTATCCAACCAAAAATTAAACTAGCATAGTCTCTTATTAAGTTTTGAATCAAAATGTATGCTAGGTGTACACTTACCATCTCAGTCTTAATAATTAACTATATTATATTTAATTTTATAGACAGTAAATAATGACTGTTCAGATTCCCTTTTAAAGTCTACTCGACTTAGGAGAATCCATGTTGGTCATCTTAATTATTAAGAAAAACACAATAATTGGGTAATATATATCAACATATAAAGTATTTCATATTAAATTAAGGAAAATCATCACAACAATAAGCCAAAATAATAAATGGAATTATCATCATTTATTGAACCAACATGCAATTTAAACAACATATCTCAATGTTAACATATACATATCATCATTGAGCAACATTAACACACAAATAACGCTCATAAAATATCCCCAAAGTAATACGCTACGAATATAGCATCTAGCATTAGTCTGCCAATTGGATACACAATGGATCATTATCCAATGTGTTAGTATAGAATTCATAAGTTGTCATGTCGACTTATCAAGAATTTTATCAATCATACGATCTTAAAGTGGATCTCTCACTTCTCATGATCTCTTATTGTGATCATGGTGTAATATTGGACATACCAATTCAAAACTTTTTTTCTAGAATCTCTAAGTATCCTTTGATGATACTTAAGGGATTATGTTTCTATGTAATTCTAGAATGAACCAATGACTTTATCAATATCGGTGATGTGAATCATAATCTTTAATGAAATAAATAAACCTTCATCACCTTTTCGCAATAAATGCACAATTAATTCTTCCTTTCATGACCACCACCTTCCCAAAATACTCACTTCAGGAATCGTGTAAATTCTTCCTTAATTCGCACTTCATTCGATGCAATATTGTTTTACCCCATTTGTTTATTTGTAATCAAATTATAAATAAAACGAGTACATACGTACTCGCATATTACTCAAATAAGTAAAATCTCATTCCAATTATTTAAATGAGAACCATATTGGCACGTTTCAAAACAAATTATTTCGAAAATTGATTTTCAAAATAATTCTTGGCAAAAAAATGCAATTTCTTACAATTTTTGAGCACCATTTATACACCAATAAATTTGAAAAAATAGTTTAGAAACTCAAAAAATTATGAAAAGTATACCAAAAATCTTAGAAAAATCCAATAAATTATTATGACAAAAAACGACGAAATTTGATGGTCGGAACACGTGTCATGCATCGACACACTGTGGAAGGATGGACCACGCGCTACACGCGCAGCCATCATACTCCACAATGTGCGGCTGCTTAAGTTCTGACATGTGTCGCCCCCAAACGGAGCCACGTGGTCGAACCACGTGCTTCCACGTTTTGGCTTCACATAGAGCCACATGTCAATGTCTTATGCGGCCACGTGTCGATGTCTTAAGCTGCCACGTTTCGGACAATGATTCGTGCATGTGGCATTGACGTGGCTGAACTATCCAGATTGTTCTGCCACATGTCGATCTGTGAGTGGTCCATATCTTGACAAATGTCTCATTCTGATTGGTCCACATTTCTATCAACTTTGACTGAATTAAAGCATCTACCAAGTGTCGTGTTCTGGTGGTGCGTGTGGGCGAATCAGAAAGCACCACGTCGCCTTTCTTATCAGATGAATAAATTCATCTGTAAGCTTCTCACTTAGTATTTTTTGATCGAGTTTTCAACAATTTGACAACCTTCCCGATGGAATTTTGCAACAAAAATTTGGTAGGTAATGTTTTTGAGGTCTCTGATCTCAAATATTTTGTCATTATTTCTAAAATCCAACTTTTAGATTTCGGCTTGAAACGGAGTCGAAGCAAAAATGACGTTCTGGACAAAAAGTCGAATACAACAAAAATACAGCAGACATACTAGATAGAGACCAACAATATTTTCAAAACATATTCAAAAAATTCATGCTGGCTTTGATACCAATGAAGGAATCGGATACCGATTTAACTAATAAACAATATAATAAATAGGTTCGAGTTACCTACCTCGATTTTGGTGATAACACAGCAACATATAGCAGCTGCAGGACTGTGTTTCAATGTTGGTATCACGAGCAAACTATGATCGGATAGTCGACGGGAGTGCTCGTCTCTTTCGCAGTCTAAAAGCCACGTAGGATCGGGATCATTGACGAACGTATGACGAAACCTGCTTAGTGGGAGGAGAGCTATGGAGAAAAGAGAGAAGGATGGAAGAAGGGAGGAGGATGGATAAAAGAGGGGAGGGACGTTTTCCACCTTCTCTTTTCTTTCCTTTTTTTTTTATTTCTTTCCTTTTTCTCTTCTCCTCCTCCTGGAATCTTCTTCCTGCCCACACAAATTTATAAGCCCTTCATGGGCTTTTGGGCCTAATGGGCCCATAGATCTAATGAGCCTTACAGGCCTATTTTATTCGGTTCACCCATCATGGGAAGACCGCTTTTTTCAATAAAACTATTCTCTGTGATAAGTGGAGTGAGAACTAGGCTCGAGAGGCTGAGTAGGGAAGCTGACGGAATAATTGAAGGCATCATTCTTGACCACAAGTTAGTTAGAGAGGATGTGTCGAAGTTTGGTGGTTGTGAAGATCTTGTTGATGTTCTCTTGAGGCTTCAGAGTCGGGGTAATCTTGATATTCCCTGGACTGATGAAAACATCAAAGCAGTCATTCTGGTTAGTACTTTTCGCATGCCTATTGTTGTATGAGCCATTGTTTCTAATTTCTAATATTTTTAACTTCTCATTAGTGTATTACTAATACATTTATAACTTAATAGTACTACTCGAGTTGTCTTAACACTAAATGGTAAAATGTTCGATTTTTAGTGTCAACCAATATACACATTTTTTGTGTAAGTAATTTTATTTACTTGCGGAAATAGAACTCTTCATCTTAGTGCTGAAAATTACTATAATATCGATGAGCTGCAAGTCTTTGATCCCCGATATATACATATAAAGGTTTTTATCAGCATATTAATTAATTAATGTTTGCAGCAAGTGTTTGTGGCTGGAAGTGAGACATCATCAACAACTTTGGAATGCACAATGTCAGAACTACTGAAGAATCCAACAGCAATGGAAAAAGCATAACCAGAAGTGAGAAAGGTCTACAACAAAAAGGGGAATGTCGATGAATCAGAGCTTCATGAACTCAAGTACTTGAAGCTGGTTATCAAAGAAATTGTAAGACTGCACGCCCCTCTTCCTCTGTTACTTCCCAGAGAGTGCAAAGAGAGCTGCGAAATCGGTGGATACAGCATTCCAGAAAAAAACCAAAGCCATAGTGAATGCATGGGCAATCGCTAGAGATCCAAAATACTGGGATGACCCTGAGACGTTCAATCCAGAGAGGTTCCTTGATAGTGATGTTGATTACAAGGGAAATAATTTTGAGTTCACACCATTCGGTGCTGGAAGGAGAATATGTCCCGGAATGCTATTTGGCTTGGCTGATGTTGAGCTTCCACTTGCGCAACTTCTGTACCATTTTGATTGGAAATTGGCTAACGGACAGGAGCTTGAAACTTTGGACATCGCAGAGGCTTTGGTGTTTCGGTTAGAAGAAAACATGATCTCCACTTGATTCCAATTCCTTATCACCCAGACCCTGTTGAATTAACCCATTAACACAACTTCCACTGTTGCCAGTGGTGAGCTTTTAAGAGATCAGAGAATATTACATAATAAATTCAGGGCCCTTATCCCTTTCAGGCATCAAATCCTTGATGTAATAGGAAAGTTAGGAGAGTCAAAATTGATCGAACTCATAAAATAAACCATTATGAGCTTGTAATTGTGTTTTGATCAAAATAAAAAAAAAAAAGAGCTTGACTCGTGTTTGCAAATGATTTCACAGAAAAATAAAAATAAAATCCAAAAGTTGGACAAATAAACAAAGGCTTAATTGATTGAAAAAAACACCAACTTTACTAAGATTAACAGATATTTCACAAAGTTTAAAACTTATCAGAAAAAAGAACATGAAATTTTTGCATTTGTAACAAAGTATCTACTAGTTAACCTTCAGTCATTTTTTTTATCTAGTTGACACGGTAGCTGATGTGGTTGTGTTTTTTCTTTTAACGGTAAGATAATAGATTTTTTTTGATAAAAAAATAATGGTGACATATTTGTTACAAAAGTTAAAGTTCGTATTTTTTTTAATAAATTTTAAAGTTTGTAACATATCTATTAGACTGAATAAAGTTCGTTTTTTTTTAATTAAATAAGCCACAAACAAATGAGTTATCATGTGTCCTGTGAGAGTCCAAAATTATGTAAATTAATAATTTAAATATATGTTAAGTGGACTGTGGACATTATTTGAGTTCAGCTTAGTAAAACAATTGATTTGCCCTATTGCAATAGATGTGCATTTGTTGATAAAGAGATAGGAACGACTGCTCGTTTCATCTTCTATTAATTTGGTTTTCACTAAATCGAAAGACCACAAAATGTTTCGTATCTTTTATCAGAAACTTTTAGTATTTAACGAAGAACAACTCGAGTTTGTATTTTAGATTAAGAAACGACAACTTATGGCTACATATTACAATTTTTGACAAGTCACGACACAATATATTTTTAGAAGGATTATAAACTAGTCAACACATTATGAATTGCTAAAAAATGGTGGTGAAATGAGTTTATATGTTTAACATGCTTACGATACAAATTGCTTTTCTTGTTCAAATATTAGAGACTTTTCATTTTCTAATTTTAATCAGGAAGTATCAAGTAGAGACTAAGTTCTATCATGCAAACGCACTCAATAAAATTTTAATTCAACACTTAATTTAAAACTTTTAACGCTTAAGTGTTTTAAATATGTTTGATGATTTTTGTTAATTAATGACATAGCATAAGCAATTAATAGAAAATAAATATTAAAATCTGTTGAGTCAAACATGACTACTAAAAAATAATTTTTTATAAACCTATTCATTTAAAAAGAATACCGTACAAAAAGGTGTCAAAACTAGCTATCTAAATAAAGAATGGCTAATTTTGGATAGAAATAGAGGACAAAACTCTGAAATTTTATTAGGACAACAAAACTGAGTCTCAAGCCATTAGGCGTACAATATATATGCAAACATTAAAACTCGCAAAAAATAGAAAAGGTCTAAAAAACTCTCAATCAGAAAATAGATAGAAAATAAAAAAAAAGCCACAAAAAGCACTGAAATCAGAAACACCTATTGAAAGCTATACTAGTTCGAAAAATTCCAAAAAATTCCAAAAAGTTCTTTACAACCTAAATGATAGAATTTGGGCTAAAAATTACATAGGTTTCAAGTAAAACTAGTGAGTCTAGTTCCTTGGCCCCTTTTTATTGAGCTGGGTCCTAAAAACGCGAAAATTCAACTGTACAAAAGTCTTTGAAATTAAGAATTGCTACTATTTCAATTTCTCGAATTTTTCCAGAAATGCACATGCAATTTATTCTTTTTTTAGCAGAACGTTCAAAGCCAACAATTAGTAAGTACACCCAAATATTCCAATTAGGTTGGCACATTCTTAGTACTCTCATAATCTAATTGTCATCTAATTGGGTCTAAAATCAAAATAAAATTAAAATAAGAATCCAATACATCAAGTAATTCAAAAAACAACCAACAAACCTATTAGCAAAACCGAAATTGCTCCCTACCATTACAATCATCAGAATATAAAGAACGACAAAGATCTGGATTAGAAGACCACCAGTGAACAAAAGCTAAAGTAGAAACCCCGAATCTAGTTAGAGCATCTGTAACTTTATTCCCTTCCTGTAGATGTGGAAGACACGAAAATTCATTTACTTAATATAGGATAAGCAGCGAGCCCTCCCTTGCCGAACATACTAAAGAATAGTCATTGAGATATCTCTAAAAAAGATTGACAACATATATAGAATCACATCCCAACCAAAGGCTATGCCAGCCATTAATCCAAGCTTTCTCAACTGCAAAAATAGCCGCCGCCAACTCCACGACACAGGCAAAATCAGAGAAACAACTAAAAGCAAAAGCACCCTGACCATGATTATCACGAAAAATACCTGAGGAGCCAGGAGATCCCATGGCAGACGCATGCAATTTATTCAACGGCATCAGATAATAACGTTTAACCAATTAAGTTAAAAAGTGTTAAATATGAGAATTTTTAAATAAAATTGTCACTTAACATGCTCAGTTCAGTTGCAACGTTTTCTTAAAATTGTGGCTTAAAATTTTGAACTTGTATCCCTCTTATCTATCTTCTTTGTTAGAATAATTATTCGATCTTCTCTTCTACTTTTCTCTCCATCAACAGCAAGAAAGAAACTTCAAAACATAAATATGTCAAATCCTCGAACCCCGCAGCCGTGCTCCGTTGTCGGGACAATTCTGATGGTTCTGTTGATAATCTTCTACCAAATTCCATGATGACGGTTCCTTCTTGAAGGATGACTATTATGTTGTAATGCAAAATTTGATCAGTATCATAATTCCTTCATCACCATAAAAGTCTTGTTACATTTTGTTCAGAAATGCATTTCTCTTCTTTTTGACACGTAAATACGTGCATTCACAGATATGGCACCACCTGCTTCCTACTTTAGAAATCTATGAAGACATGCAAGAATATATACATAAAAAAGTATGAAGTTAGGCATGAATATATATACTTTTGGAACTTATGCGAAAGAAAATATTTATACAGAAAAAGAAAGATAGTGACCGAATATTAAGAGTAGTGAACAAAATAGAGTTGAATCAAATTACGACTTGTATAGATTAGCAAATACACTGAACTCGATTTGAAGAAAATTCGAATTTGGACTTGCAGATCTTCGATTGCGTAAGTTTTATAGCAACTTCTTTAGATTTTCATAACTTGATATTATATTTATTAGATTGATTACTGCATATAATTCCATATTAACATTTCAATTATAAAAAATTAAAGTTAGTATATACATTAATTATATAGAAATAGACCTTGAAATTAAGAAGAAAACAAACAACGACGAATAGAGATGAATTCGAAACTAGTGGTGTTGAGGGACTGATTTAAACAAAGCTAGAAGTTAAACATAGACTTCGAACCATAAAGGTTTGAATTTGTACTTAACGATCACGCCGAGATAAATTTAATGATGTGCTCTCGAAATTTTAATTCGTTAAGAATATATTTATTATCACGGGTAATCCAATGCTTGTTTTAAGCAACAAACTTCGCCATCTCCGACATAGTTTAAGAATGTGGAATAAGCAAGTTTTTGGGAATTTGGATCAAAATATCGCAGATGCCCATACAAAGCTAATGAGGGCACAAGAGGCTATTGCAGTTGCGGGATTTCTGAAACACTTCATCATCAGGAGCTTGATGCCCACGGCAAGCTTGAACAATTTCTCCTACAGAAGGAGATTTTGCTTAAAAGCAAGAGTAGAGTTCGTTGGCTAGAAAGTGGAGATCGGAACTCTGATTTTTATCATAACATTATTGCTAGGCGCAAAGTCAAGTGTTTTATTATTGAACTGGTTGTGGATGGTCAACTTATTTATGACCAAAGTGTTTTCTAGGATCATGTTGTTGCTTATTTTCAGGATTTGTTTTCGGCAACCGAAGCTCAAGATAAGGATTTCTCAATGGTACATGAGACTATCCCTTGTTTGGTGACCCCACAAGATAACGAGAATCTGTTGTAGCCTCCTTCGACTGAGGAAATTTTTTCGACTAATTTTTTTATGAATGCTGAAAGTGCCTCTGGTCCGGATGGATTTACTGGTTTATGTTTTAAAGCTTTTTGGGATATTGTTCATCTTGAGGTATGTGATGCAGTTCGCTTCTTCTTTTTTTATCATGGTTGTATATCTGCAGGGCTCAATTCTAGTAATCTCATTCTAATTCCTAAAAGTCTAGAAGCTAATGAGATTTCAGCTTTCTGCCCGATTGTTCTGAGTAATTTTGTATTCAAGATAATTACAAAAATCCTTGTTGATCGTCTGATGATTGTGGCAACCAGAATTATTTCTCCAAACCAATTCGGCTTTTTAAAAAATCGCAACATTTCTAATTGTATTGCTTTAGCATCGAAAGGCATAAACTTGCTTGAAAACCAATCTTTTGGTGGCAATATGGAACTGAAAATTGACATAAGGAAGGCTTTTGACACGATTGAGTGAGACTTCATCATGGAAGTTCTGATAGCTTTTGGCTTTGACAGTACTTTTCGGAAGTGGATTTAGGCAATTTTCATGTCGGCTCGCCTTTTGGTGATTTTTAATGGCACCCCATGTCATTATTTTCCTGTTTCCCGAGGAGTCAAACAGGGGGACCCTTTATCCCCTCTCTTATTCTGTCTCGTAGAGGACTTCTTCAGTCGTCGGCTTACTTCCTTGGTTGTAGCCGACTCCATTGTGCCGATCACTCATGGTCAATATTGTTTCCCATCACATTTGTTTTATGCTGATGATATTCTATTTTTTTGCAAAGCCTCTAATCGTAAAGTGGATGCTCTTAATGGCTTGCTTGATTCTTATGGGAACATGTCTGGTCAAAATGTAAGCTGGGACAAATCTAATATTTTCTTTGGTAGTAAGATCACTCTGCGATGAAAACAACATCTTAAGGATAGGTCAAATAAGCGCCTAGGAAATTTGCCTTTTATTTATTTGGGGGTGCCTATTTTTGTAGGCGTTCCTCGGAGGCAATGACTTTAGTGTATTGTAGTTAGAATCGTGGCAAAATTTGCCAAATGGAAAGGCGATTCATTATCTCAAGCAGGTCGAGCTTGTTTGATTAACTCTGTTATTATGGGATCTTTCCTACGTTCTTTTGTTGTTTATAAATGGCCTAGAAATCTCCTGTGATACATGAAGAAAACTATCAGAAACTTTTTGTGGACATGTTCTACTACCTCTAAAAAGCTTGTAGCGGTGCCTTGGAATATTTGTTGCCAACCTGTTAAAGAGGGTGGATTAGGCCTTAAGCATTTACAATATCTAAATGAGGTCTTACTGCGTAAACTGGCTTGGACCATTATTGAAGGAAAATCTTTCGCTAGTGCTATTTTTCATTGGCGCTTTCTGACTTCTAATGGCAGCCTAAATTTGTTTATGTGAGTTCTTCTATTTGGTAATCTCTCCGCATTTCTTTTAATAATATGATGGCATACTCCTTTTGGTTGGTGGGGGAAAACAGTCTTGTCAGCTTTTGGCATGGTAGGTGGATGGTTCCCACGATCGCAGATCAGCTTAGGGTGACGACTAACATTGCCGGTAGTGTAGGGGATTTCCGTGAGAATGGTGAATGGAAAATTCCATGGAATTTACGAATGGCTTTTTCGGCTTTAGCTGACAACATTGATAAGGTTTAGGTTCTTGCTCATAGTGAAGACCGGCTAATATAGGCTCCTTCCACTGATGGCCTTGTTTCTATAAAAGGGGTGTATGCATACATTTGACCTCATGGGAGCATCAAAATTTGGCATCATTTTATCTGGGCTCCTTTCATCCCTCCTTCTCGGTCTTTCTGCTGCTGGAAAGCAATCTATGAGAGGATGCCGACAGAGCTTGTTCTGATGTCTCGTGGCTTTGTTATGGCTTCTCTGTGCAGATTCTGTTGCTGTGCTTCTGAATCCCTAAATCACTTGTTCTTGGAATGCCGATTTGCTAAGGCAGTGTGGGAGGCCGTCTGGGCTCTTTTTGGTGTCGGCTTTCCGTCCTACAAAAACTTTTTAATATTGTTACTTCGTTGAAACTGAGTACTCAGGTTCGTGTTTATTGGAGAGTTATGGTTGTTACCACGGTCTGAGTGTTATGGAATTACAGAAATAAAGCTATTTTTCATGACGTCCAGGTCCAGCCCTCTATTTCAGTTTCATTTAGGCGTATTTGGGGTGCCATTCGAGAGACTAATTATTTTCATCATGGATCTATGAATAATAGTCTGTTTGATCTTCATGTTCTGCGACAGCTTGATATCCAAGGGAGACCTCCTAAAGCCCTTATTTTCTTTCTGTTCGTTGGCAGCCTCCTCCACCAGCTTGGATGAAGGTTAACACCGACAGGTCTTTTGCGGATTCCCATTCTGGTGCGGGCGGAGTTTTTTGTAATCCCAAAGGTTTTCCCAGGAGCTGCTTCTCTCTTCCTACCGGTAGGGTGCCAGCATTTACTGCTGAACTTATTGCTGCTATTTGGGTAATCAAGAAAGCTTGGGAGTTGGGTTGACACTTATTATGGATTGAGAGTGACTCTATATATGTGGTATAATTACTTAAAGCTCGATCAACTTCGGTTCCATGGCAAGTTTATCTTGACTGGCAAGAATGTTTAGATCATATGTCTTAAATGCATGTGGTTGATTCTCATATCTATAGAGAAGGCAATGGGGTTACCGACAAACTCGCCAATCACGGAAAAAAATTGGATAGCTTGGAATGGTAGCTAACTTTCCCAAGTTTTTGTGGCTCACTAATTTATGAGGATTTAAACAGAGTTAAGCGATTTTGTTTTGTTTAGTTGTAATGTTTTTTTGCTTGTCCCTTTGGGTTGTTTCCTATTACATTCCATTTTTTCTTTTTCTATTAATAATATTTGAGCTCTCGAGCATGAAGAGATCGCAGGGGAGGTGTCAACCTAGTTAGGATGTCCCTGTTGCTGTTACTGATTCCTGAGTTTATGCCTTTATTAAAAAAATGCATGCTTTTCTAATTTGGATTTTTTTATCTACTTTGTTCAACGCATTATCCAACCCTGCTTTTTAAATTTCAATCAAACAAAATGAAACAATTCAATCTTTTTCTTTGATTTATTTGCAAGAAAATATGAAGTAATACCATAGCCTATTCTCTAATCATAAGTTCTCTTTTTTGGATAAAAAATCATAAGCCATTTTTAAACTTCAAAAACTAAAATCTACATGCTTGATTTTTTTCTTTCTTATTTACCCAAATATATTCAACTACATTATTTTAAAAAAACATTACAAAATATATAACAGCACGCGAACTTGAGTTTATAACTTTATAAACTAGAATGACACGATTTTATTAATTATAATTAATAAAATTATAACATATTGGTTATAATATTCCCAATACTTAATGTAATATTCCCAACACATTAATTATAATATATTTTATTATAATATTTTCAATACTTAATTATAATATTCCCAACATACGGAGACAATTTATGAAAAAGATCTAAGGGGTTAGCGAGCGAGGAATGAAGATGTCTGGAGTAAAATAGTTTAAAGATTTATGAGAATATCTTATTGATCATGTACAAGTTAATCAGACAAATTAAAATTTTAAAAAATAAATAATTTATAGTAATTGTTGAGATTGGAGTGAATTTCTTAATCTAGATTAAAGCTAAAGCCTTATAGGAAGTAATACAAGTCAAAGAAGGGCGGATTCGTGAAGGAAAAAGAGTTGCTAGAGGGACACGGGGAGCTACACGGGCGTGTGATTAACCGTGTAATGCACTGGAGCTAGAAGAGACGAGAACTGGGTGGACACGGCCTTGGCCAAGGCTGTGTCTGTGCCCGTGTCTTGCCTTGTCGGGTCTTCTGAAGCTACACGGATGCGATGAATGGCCGTGTGTCGAGGGTCTGTGCCCGTGTCTTATCTTCACTGACCGTGTAATTCTGATGGGATTTAGGGTTCCAATTAGGGTTTTCCTAATTAGTTTTGACTTGTATTACTTGTTAACTATATAAGAGGGGCTTGGGAACGTCTTGAGGGCCTTTGAATGTCGTTGTAAGCCATTGTGCTTGTTTTTTACTCTGAATAGTAGAATTACTTGTGATCTGCCCTTTGGACATAGATCAATTATTGATCGAACCACGTAAATCTTATATTCTTGTGTGATTGCTCTTTGTTACGCGTTATCTTCAATCGCCTGATTTCTTGACAAGTGGTATCAGAGTCACAGTTGTTTGTTCAGAAACTCCTAGGTTCGTTCTGCAGAAAGAAGATGTCTTCGTATAAATTTGATATTGAGAAATTCAATGGTTCGAATGATTTCACACTGTGGAAGCTAAAGATGAAGGTGATTCTGGTTCAGCAGAAGTGTGAGGAAGCGATTGAAGGTGAAGAGAAATTACCGGTAGAATTGACAGCGGTGCAGAAAGCGAAGGCTGTGAAGAGAGCGTATAGTACAATTCTATTGAGTCTGGCGGATGAAGTCTTGAGGGAGGTGGCTGATGAAACTACTGCAGCAGGCTTGTGGCAGAAGCTTGAAAGTATGTATCAGAAGAGATTCCTATCGAACAAGTTTTATCAGAAAAGACTACTGCATACCTTGAGGATGTCAGAAGGCATGCAAGTAAATGAACATCTTGATAAATTTAATAGGATTATATTAGATTTGAAAGGTGTTGGTGTTGACATTGATGATGAGGATCAAGCTATATTTCTGTTGCATTCGTTGCCTGAGTCATATGATAGTTTTGTTGATACTATCATGTATGGTAGAGATGGAATTTCTGTTAATGATGTGAAGGATGCTCTGTTGTCTAAAGAATTGAAGAGGTTAACTTCTAGTTCAGATAGAGACAGAGTGGAGTCCGGATTAACCTTTAGTAGGAGCAAGGAAATGGGTAAGAATCATGGTTTGATGTGTTATCACTGTAAGGAGATTGGGCACGTGAAAAAGAATTGTCCA
>CAODLS010670927.1:0-12093 GCA_948243855.1 Flueggea neowawraea | reverse complement strand
AATTTGAATTTGAATATTCTCTGACACGGTAATGTGGATTAAAGGTGTAATCTTAAGATGAAGTTGACAACGCATGTTGCATGAGGTACAAGTCATGTTGAGAATTCATTGGGTTAATTGTGCATATTCTGGAACGAAAAACAACGCACGTTGAACAAGCCACAAGTTACATGGATACCTGATCAATGTACATTGTACATGATACAAAGCACACAACACCTGATCAATGTATGTTGTACATGATACAAAGTACACTGTATCTGATGTCAGCATTGTACAACATTTGGAATTATTCTCCAACGGCTATATCACTGATTCCAACAATCACAAACTCCAAGAAGGCTATAAATAGACATCTCCAACATCAGAAGAAGAGAGAGAAACCTTGGGCTAACTTTGCTATCTTTATTTCTCATTATTTCTCTCATTTTCATTTAATACCCATTCTTGCCATTTTCATTTACTATTATTCTTAGGTTGGGTTGATCATATAATATGTGTTTTGGAAACACAATTTATAACAATCAAAGTATTTGATTGAGGGTTGTATAGGTTTTCTTGTTGAGCCATAGAAAAACAAGTGTGGTTACTAGTGAGCCTTAGAAAACTAGAAGTGAACAGTTCCTAGTTGAGCTCGCAAAAACTATAGGTTTGGTTTTCTTGTTTGGTCCATAAAACAAGGTGTAACGGTTTACTTGTTGAGCCAGCAAAAACAAGTGGTGTAAACGGTTTCCTTCCACCCGAAAGTGATGAGATAGTGGATTGAAATTCTTGAATGGATCTCAAGGAGTGGACATAGGTCAAGAAGGATCAAACCACTATAAATTGAGGTTTTATTTTCTCTCTCCCTAATCTATTTACTTTCCTTTATATTTGTTAATTGGTGGTTTTATTGCTTCTGCATTTAAGTTTGATTTTACTTGTTTTAAGCTTTGTTATTTGGTTTAATTTACAAAAGTTTTCAACAAAGTTTTTAACTTGCTAAAAATCCAATTCACCCCCCTCTTGGATTGCAATTTCTTTTTGGGACCAGGACTTTCATCAATGTCATTTGTTATATCAATCTACTTAGGATGAAGAAACATGTTAAGCAATATAAGGTTGACATGTAACCATGTCTTATGCTTAATCTAGATATCATGAGACAAAAGGACTAAATATCAAACTATGAAAGGTTAGACTCGGATCACCGACTTCCACTCGATTTTGGGATGCTATAATGTATTACTAGATACCGCTTATGGACTATGGGCCTAAGTTTTGGACAAGGCCCATTGTCAATTTTGAGTGGGCCTATTGGGTCACACACTAGAACAAATTTGGTTGGCTTGTAAATATTCTCTCTTATGGTAATTGAATTATTAAGATGATTAATTTGATTAATTATTAATAATTCAGGATTTTATGATTTATGTCTTAAATATGATATAAGACATTATCCATGAATGCAATGGGCTTTTAATATAAATTACTTCTTATTAGGTTAAATATGTTTTTGGCCTTATTATTATGTATGACATAGATCCTACCCATGTATTTTAATAAGGGAGTAATTTATCTAATGATAATGTATCATATAATTAAAAGCCCAATAACATTAATTAAACCCATTAAAATTCAGCACACATAATAGTTTGACTAGGTCTTAGTTTGACTAAGTCTTCTTAAGCTAGTAGATGTTGATTAAAACTCCTAACCAAGAAAGGATTTCATATACTTGTGGGACAAGAATAAGAAAACCTAGTGCAATAAGATTAGGGTTTTATGTGCATATTTAAAGGAGGGAACACGCGATTGTCTCTTCTTCTTTAGGACTTGGCCAAATTTATGTGTGACACATAAAAAAGAGAAAATTATTTTGTGAGATTAGAATAGAGATTCTAAGTGCTAGTATACTCCACCAATTCAAAAGAGGTTTGTTTGTGTGGATATCATTAGTCACGTTCATGCAAAGGCAATGTGGGAGAAAAGGGTTTCAAGTTTTATACTAAGAGCTACACCAACATTGGCATTCGGCCGAACTATAGAAGCAATTCTTTAAGGTAAAGATTGCTAACCCTAATCATGTATTTCGATGTGCATGGATCCTTGGTGGAATTATAGGTTTAAAATTTTTGTTATTTCCACTGTCATATATGCTTATGAATGTCATAAATTAAGTCATGAATTCCAACATATATGTGCCTTTGTCAGGGAATTTTCAAATATCCAACGATAATAAGAAAACTCTTGTGCATGCAAGAAAAGATTTCTGCATGCAAAATCTGAAGAAAAATTAGGCCGACCATTCTGAACAGAAAAGTGATGATGTTAAGCACTAATTAGAAGAGTTGTGCATGTTATTCTATGAAGATATCGAGAGATGCGCACATAAAGTGATATTACACATGCAAGTGAAGCTGAAGTTACAAGTATTGCAACATGCAAATGTCTATTGCACACACAATTTCTCCTTATGTCATGTACTTGGTACAAGGACTATTTGTGTCACAATGACTAAATTTCAAAAACAATGATAATCTTGGGAAGAGTGAGTATAAATATACCTCTAAAGCATTGAAGAGAGATCAGAAGCTTTGAGTATTCTTTGTCACATCCATTTTTTTATCTATTGCTCTCTTTCTCTTGCAAAAATGACTTATGTTGCCCTTCAAATTTTGAAAATGTGACTGTTTAACACCAACTGTGATGACAGGGAATTGAGGTGGTGGGGCACATCGGTTTGACTCGTTGCGAAGCGCGCTCGATGTTCAATGAAGCTGATGTAGCACCAACTGTTCTACCATGTCATCCATGCCACGTCATTAACTTCCATGTCAGGTAGAATGCTATGTCCCAATTGTGCTGCTCTGCCTCTCACAATCCCTAAGATTTCTAAAATTCACCTTTGTCTCTCACAATCAGAAAAACAACATCGACTCTTTCTTCCTTTCTCAATCACATCGCTCCTCCTTCTCTCTCTCTCTCCCCCCTCAATTTCTCTACTCTCTCTCTCTCCCTTCGTCGTGTCGTCGCTCCGTCTCAATGGCGGGTTTACCTTTTTAATCACGGTCGACGTCCTCTATCTGTTTATAAGAGACAAAAAGAGGTAAAAAAATTTTGCCTTTTACTTTTTGGAAATGGAATGGAAATGTCGTGAGACTTATTGTTTTTGGTGATTTTTCAAGTGATTTTTGCTCTCTCTGTCTATAAGAGACGAAAATAGGTCAATTTTGTTTTGGCTTATATGTTTTGGAAATGGAAGGAAAATGTCGTGACTCTTGTCGTTTTTGGTGATTTTTGAATTTTTTGGTGAAAATTTCTCGAATCCTGACTGTGTTCGAGTATGGTTTAAAGTTGTTAAAGGTTTAGTTGAAGTAATTTTGAGACTATAAAATATAAATTAGGTATATATAGCAATAAACAAATAAATTTGAAGCTATATGGATCGCAAGTTTGGAAAGAATTTGGCAAAGAAGATGGATCATTTCTTTTTATTTTTTTATTTTAATTGAAGGTTTTGAAGATTACTAACACTCTATTTGGAAGAGGATGTCGGAATGGATTGAAAGTGTTAATAATAGATTAGATTCGACTGGAATGGAACAGAATGGATTATAAAAACTTTAACTTGTTTGGCACGAATAGATCGTAAATGGTCATAAATGAAAGGTTAATAAATGTTTGTGTTTGTTTAAACTGGAAGGGTTAAGATGTGTTAATTAATTATATTCCAAATTTGTCTATGTGATATTAGATACTACTACATACTTTTATTTGTTTTCTCATAGTTTATTTTCTATCATATTGTGAATTAATAATGAACAACTATATAAACACTTTCAGATAATTCGAATAAAAAAATAAAAAATAACTATTAAATATTAAAAAGAAAATTGTATAAAATTATGAAATCAAATTATGAATAAAAAAATACTTCAATATGTTTAATTCTATCAAAGAAAAAATTGAAACATTATTAGTCCAAACACCTAAAAAAAATCGAGTTTAAATACAAAATAAATAAAAATAAGGAATACTCGACTGTATTGGAGTAGCAAACACCTAAAAAATTTCTTTCTTTAGCAGGTTGAAGAATGACCTGATGCTTGGATGAGAGAAAAAACAAGACATAACAAGTAATATTAGGGTCAAATAGTATTAAGGGTATATTAAGAATTAAAATATTATGTGAGGATATAACTGTCATCAATTTTTTTTCTCCCTACCTTACCTAAAAACCCACGGTAACACACAAAATTGCTCAAAACTAATGCAAAACTTAACAATTCAAAACCTTTCAAAACTCTTTTATTAAAAGTTTTTATTCCTCCTAAACAAGACTCAAATTTTTTTAACCTTTCATAATCATTCCATTTCAACCAAAACACTTCTCCCAAATAGAGTGCAATGTTCAAGCAAGTTTGTTTTTATGTTAAATGGAGTCTGGTAAGAATTGAAGTTTCCCCAAGGTTGCCCTGTTTCGTTATGTTCTATTGGCCTTGGCATAACAGATCTATTGGCCAAGTGGGCTTACTGATTATGTTGTTCATGAAAGAGAATTTTTTTAACATGAAAAAAAAAGTGAGAGTGACCAGTCGTAACTATCACATTTGTGACAATGCAACTCATTTAGTTAATGAGCTACCCCTGTTTCATGAAAGACAATTTAGTTGGTGTAATTTGATTGCACCTCATTTTGCAAGATTTCTTTTTGTTAATGTAATTTCTTTCTACTATGTACAACAAAGGAGTTAATTGTTAAAAATTATCATACATTAATGACAAAACTGTTAAACGTCTAATGTTATTTCTTTCCGCCTTTAAAAACTATAACGATTTGATATTAGTCTTATTAGCTTATAAATAATACACAATTAAATACATTAAACTATCCTACTAAATAATTCCATAGTGAAGGACGAGTTTACCCACCTAGTCTTACTATAATATGAAGGTGCTTTTTCCTAATTTTTGAAATTTAAAATAAATTATAAAAATGTCCTTATGAAATTTTATAAATATATTTTTTTAATTGAGATACATAGCATTTTATTCTTTACATTTAAATACATACGAAAAGGAAAAAATAATTTTTAAAAGCCGCCCTATCTACTCAAAAATGACTAAGATACTTTTAAAGTTATATATTTTTATATTTTTAATGGTCAAAAAATATTTGAATTAAATCTAACGGTTTAAATTATATTATTTATTATTAATTTTTTAATATATTAATATAAACTAAATTATTAAATTAAATTTAAATAATATAAACAGATTTTAACTATAAAATATGTAATCTCTACTCGCGCACTGTAATAGAGTTGAAAAATGATTTAACTGATACAGTGACCATAAACCCCCAAAAGAAGGAACTCCTCAAAAACCCCTCACAGCACCAAGATTCATCTTCCAGCTCCTGTCAGCCTTTCACTGATTCTAAAATGCCCTAATCTCTCTCTCTCTTCACCACCACCACCATGACCATGCCCATTCTCCGAACCCTCTCTTTGCTTCCAGACTCTGCAATTCGACCCTATCCTAGCCTCTTTCTTCGAAGAAACGATCAGAAGTTCTTGAATTGTCCTAATGTTCGTCTCAGAAATGGAACACAACGTAGTTTTTGCATCAAGGCTGCTGGAAAGACTGATTACTATTCGACTTTGAATGTTAGTACGAATGCCACTTTGCAGGAGATCAAAAGCTCCTACCGAAAACTAGCTCGTAAGGTTCGTTACATTTTTCTTTTATTTATCTATTTTTTTGGATTTTTATATTTATTCATTGCTTTGGTTTCTATAATATGTAGTACTTTATGTATTTGAGGCATATAATAAAAAGTTTCAAATTTAACATTTCTGTATTGATTGGTTTTTGATGTTTGTTTATAAAAGCGTAGTTTGTGAGGTATGCATCTGTTGTTAGGCATTACATAAGAACATACATTGCGTCTTGCTAGTGTGAAATTGATGCTCTGGAGGCTTTCAATTTCGTCGGACGGACACCTGTGTTGAGGATAATAGCATATATTTTCATTGAATTAAGGCTATGCAACACATCCAGGACTTTAGTTTTCATCGCAAGTCGTTAGTTTTCAGATAATTGAGATTTTTCAGTGTTATTATACTCTTCAGTCCTGTTTAGGAATGATCTTTTCAGCATAACCGGAATTGTTCATAGCTGAGTTGTGCAAAGGTCATTTTATTTTTTCGCATCAAAGCTGATTTTTTTAGCCTTTTTCTTAAGGTGCATTTGGTTTTGACAATGTGGAAAAGTGCAACTCATTGTAGATGGTACCAGCAACTTAGGCAATTTTGTTCATTTTTAATTCATTCCTAGCTATTCTAATTGTTTATATCCTACTCAATTGCGACAGTATCATCCAGACATGAACAAAGGCCCAGGTGCAGAGGAAAAGTTCAAGGAGATTAGTGCTGCATATGAGGTAACTTCTCTCCATTCGGATGTATGGGATTGTGCATCGTTTTTCATGCTCTTGCCAAAAAACATTGATGTAGATTTTACCAACTACCAAGCGAGTAGTGATTTTATTAGGGCTAATGCTTTTATGGTACTTGAAGTTTTGGAAAATAGTTACAACCATTTATGTTATTAATGGCTTGTTATAGGACAATCTAAAGAAGTTGTATGACAGATAAAAGTCCAGAATGCATGTGACTCTACTCATATGGTTTTATAGGAGTTGTAGCCAAAGCTAATTCGAGAGGCTATCTGACCTATAAATTAATAGAACCTCTATTTCTTCTTTTTTCCCAAACAAATTCTTTTCTACGTTTTGATTCTTCCCTTTCAGACAAAAAAAAAAGCGGTAAATTTCTCCTTGTGTTTTTCCTTTTCAATTGATACTTTTGCTTTCCTCCCTATAGATGTTTCCGAAACAAATTGATTTTGTTACCACTGATTGTTTATTCATGTTTCAATCTGGACCAAAATTTATATTCGAATGGCTTCTTGTGACACTTAAATAAGCGTAATTTATTCTCAATTTTTGCACTCCATGTTTGAGTTTAATATAACGGCTTTAGGAACTGTATAATATTACATGATCTTGTTCTTTTTCTTTACCTATTCTGTCATGTTTTAATGAAGCGTCTATTAGGTTCTATCAGATGATGAGAAAAGATCATTATATGATCGCTTTGGTGAGGCTGGTCTGCAGGGGGAATATGATGCATCGGGCAATAGTCCACAGGGTGTCAGATCAATATATCGGAAATTTCTAGTTTTTCTTTGAATGTAAATTAACAAGTATTTTGTCTGCTGATTCTTACAGCACTTGTAATGAGTGGTGCAATGGCTTTATGGGGCCAATAATCTACTCATTCAAGCATGCTACTGCTGCACTAGGCTACTTATTCATAAAAATAGCAACTTCCTAAATTTTCAGGTGGATCCTTTTGACATATATAATACATTTTTTGGGGGTTCGGAAGGCTTCTTTGGAGCAAGTGGTGAAGCAGGTGGCTTTGGCTTCAATTTGAGAAATATGGGAAAGCAGGATCTTGACATTCGGTAATGATACTACATGGTTTATCACTTGTTATTTAACATAGAAATATGGGAAAAAAGGATCTTGACGTTTGACACTTACGTAAATATTTGTTAAACGTAGGAATGCTTTTTTTCTGTCTTGATATTAAACATGTTGCTTGTGCATGTTTTTGCCATGCCATCTGCAATCTTATGAAAGGTTTTTGTTTTTGGCTACAAAGTTTTATTACTTGGTGCTCCTCAATTACGAGGCAGTATATGCTGTTCAAGTGTCTAGAACGAGCGGGCAAAAGAACAACGTATTTCTCCTAATTTTAGGTAGAAGAATAGAACTTAATATGACATGGAAGAAAAAATTGAAATGTGAAGAAAAATTAAGGAGCAAGTTGATGGATCTTTGTAGTTTGAAGAAGCAATGCCATCTTTTGGAGGGTAATAGAAATTAATTTGAACTCTCATTTGATTCTATGATTCATCTAAGTGTTGGCTGGAATTGACTTAGAGGTTTGTCTTGGAACTATCATTGCGAGAAAATCCCAATACCAAACCAAAATCAACTTGCAACTGCTTTTAAGTAAAGCATTAATAAGGTTGTTATTCCAAGAGGCATCTGGAAAGCAATCTAGGATGAAATAAAATCCCAAAATGGTTGTAGTCTCCTCTTTCTAGACCCCATTTCTTTATTCCCTCTATCCCAACATAGAAATGTAGTTTGCAATCACTTGTTCTGCTTCACATAGAACTTTTGGTGTGTGCTCGTTTATTTTATTTCTGTCTTTCTTTTTTATTGTTGAATCCCTTGAGATTTTTTTTTCCTGTGCCCCTTTTCTAATTCGATGGTGTTCAAAGCTATCTAATGGAACCATAAATTTATTGAAAATCGATTAACGTCCATGATGAACTTAATATTTTGTTGACATTCAAAACACTTGGACATTTTCAAGGACGGATTAATCATGAGTTCTTTCTATTTGGAAGCTTTTGCAATGATACTTTCTATTCGTTTAAGATGTTTATCGATATATCCTTCATTTTCTAGGTATGACTTGTATTTGAACTTTGAGGAATCAGTTTTTGGTGGACAACGAGAAATTGAAGTTGCTTATTTTGAGACATGCAATAACTGTGGTGGAACAGGTGCTAAATCAAGTAATAGTGTAAGATCATGTAGTAATTGTGAAGGTAGAGGAGTAGTGATGCAAGCTCAAAGGACACCGTTCGGAATGATGTCGCAGGTAATTTGATTCTTTCATGTACAATGCTTGTATTGAAAAGGCTTGTTTTCGATTACTGTTTCTTTTGGTGATTGTGTTTTTGTTGTCAATCAGCTGGTATTGATAGCATATTAACATTTATTGGTCCTTTCAATGTGCTTTTTTCTTTGGGAAAAAAAGGGAAGAATTTCCTTTCAGTTTGTTTATATGATATATATTTGTTCTCTTTTCAAAAAGAAATTATTTTTTTTGGCGGGAAATTTTTTCTTGTATCTTGGAAGTTAGTGTCTTGAGATATGTTTCTGATGATGCATGTTTCATTATTTTTGCAAATATACATGTAGTGCTACTGTCAATTTGCTTCTCGTTTTTAAAATATCTTCTAGAATTTATGTTTGGTGTTACACTAATAAGGCATTTGAAGAGTTGCAATAGGAAGAGGTCTAATAATTTTATGGTTTAGAAGATGGACTGGTGGCTGGAAATTTTACTAGAGGAACTTATGTTGCATTTTAGAGTGACTTGATTACTTTTGTTTAATTCATAATGTTAGTATGGATTTGATAAATAAGGTTAATAAATGTTCCTTCTACTTGCAGTCACAGAGGTTAAGAATTAGGATTTGGACTTTGCCAATGATGGCTTGGAAAATTATGAAGATTCACTGTTTATGAAAGCTATTGCATTTTTGAAATTTGGCCATTAGAGTATACAACTCTCAAGTTCCTAATTACCCATTTTTATTTGCTCTTTCTTGCCAATTGTAGGAATACATACATTTGGTCTATGAGGTTTTCGTGGTTGTAATGTAACTTGTAGACTTGAAATTATCTGTCCAGCTTTTAATGGGGGGTTAGAACACGAAAATTGAAGACCAGTGTCCTTTATGTGCTTAAATTATACATTAATTTGCAATTATATGTGTGAATAGTATTAGATAGTTCAAAATATCAAAAAACCTGTTTCCTTGTTTTGAAGAATTGATGAATTTTCTTTATTGAATTATTTCTTTTACCCCTTGGCAAACAATTCTTTTGCTTGAGCCAGAATCTTTTCAAGTTTTTATTTCTTCTCTCTTTGTCCTGAATACCTTCTGCTTTATATTCCTTAGGGAGTCATTTTCATTCTTTGATATTGCTGTAACAGAGATCTTTACATTTCCAGACATTATGATATTATGCATGTATTATATGACAGTTTTTTATCCTTAGGTTTCTACTTGCTCAAAGTGTAGTGGGGATGGCAAGATAATCACTGACCATTGCCGAAGGTGTGGTGGCAGTGGTAAAGTTAGGTCAAAAAAAAGAATGAACGTGGTCATCCCACCTGGTGTAAATAGTGGGGCTACAATGCAAATGAAAGGAGAGGGTAATTTTGACCAGAAAAGGTGTGTGATTAAATGAAGACTTTTGGGTCCAATTAAGTTTCTCTTTCTCATGCTTTTTTATCATGTTTGTTTGAATTCGTGAGTATTGGGTCCATACTTCTAGATTTTGTCTGTCCTTGTTAGTTGTTTCTACTTGGTGGGTTATTGCTGTCTGTGTAATATTAGTAATAGTTTTTTCTTGATCAGTTCTTATTATCTATGAATGAATAAGGTATAAACTGAAAGATTTTGTTTAGATTGATGAATGTGCCTAATTTTGTTGCTCTGTAAGACAGCTTATTGTGCATTATATTACTTAATACTAATCTTTCCTCAAGTGTATTTAGTTCCAACAGCCTCAGTTTTCATGAGACATCTATTGAATGCAAATCTATGCCTGAGAAATTCTACTGCGAATTGTTCTTTTCCTTCTCTCTCTCTGTTTTTTTTTTTTTTCAATCCATGTGGTATCACATAGAAGGATATGTGATAGGTTCTAAGACTAGAGTGGAATAATACTAGCTATTAGTTATTAATATAGTTATTAGTATATGTTTTAGTGGAGGAGTATTTTAGATGAGTTGAGGTGTCATAGTTAGTTACAGAATTGATAGTATATAAGGGGTAAGAGGGGAATGAGAAGGACAGTTAGAGATTTGGTATTGAGTTTGTTTCGGCCTTTGGCTTGGGAGAGTGGTAGCCTCAAGCTACTACTGATTATTGTCATCATTATTCCTTATATTCAACAGAAAATCAGTTTGTTTTCCTCTTTCTGTATTGATCTTGAGATAGGATTTTCTTGATCCTATCAATATGCTTACCAAATAAACTGATGTGGTCATGTGCTTCTAAGCCGGTAACAATCTCCAATATTGAATTATGAAGAGCATGATTTTCTTCATCCCCTGAAAAACTTTAAGCTTTTCTTATTGATCATCCCAAATGAATTGAGATCTTTTAGGGTTATTCCTCATCTCGGTTCACTGTTAGAATATAGTTCATCAAAATGATTTGCTTGTACAATATGCATGTTCAATATTAAGCTTTATGTTTTAATATTGTCCTTGAATGGAAAGTCACTCAATGAAACTTGGGTGTTTGTAACTGTTACAGAGGCATTGCTGGTGATTTGTTTGTAATCCTACATATCAATGAAAAGAAAGGAATATGGAGTGATGGCTTTAATCTATACTCGAAGATCAGTATTGATTATACACAAGCAATTCTGGGGACAACTTTAGAGGTAATTAGAATTTCTAGTGTTATATTCTCTTGTTATGAGCCATTGTCTTTGCTTTCATTCAGTCTAGAACAAAATGTTGTGTGGTTTTGAGAGGTTGGCCCCATCTTTTCCTTTAATCCCTTGGCTGCAAGGGTCAGCACTTCAACACCAATTTCTTTTTGGAAAAGACAAACATGCTTAGGATTTCTTGGCTCATACTACTTGTAAAACAGTAAATGTTTACCTGTATTGCCTTCTGGAACGCATCATAATAATATGAAATAATTGACAACACAATACCACTGTCTTTTAAGTGTTGCATCATCTTCCAGTAATACTAAATTCTTTCTGAAACGTAATGGCTGATTGTCATATACATAGCTGCTGTATTTAATAACTCTTAGAGTCACTGCTGAGTTAAATTAGATGATTTGATTCATCAAATAACCGGAATTTTTTTCCAAAAATAAAAAAATTATTAATTACTTTTGGTGCTATGCTCTTTTATTGTGCTATTTAGGTGACATTATTCTGTTCATTCTGACCTTATTTTAGTTATGTAATAATATTTGTACTTTCTACTGGTTTTTACTTTCACTGCTTCTAATCACATTTTGTCTGATGTACTTGGGGATGGGGTTGATATGTGTGAAATCTTTTTTTTTTTAAATATTTTCCTAGATAAACACCACCAATAGTTTTTGGATGTACCTTGAAGTGATTACAATGGCTTTTGGATGGGTGGAAGTAAAATTTTTTGACATAAAAATCTTAAATAACTTCAGGTAGAGACTGTA
>CAODLS010670760.1:0-17882 GCA_948243855.1 Flueggea neowawraea | reverse complement strand
CATTTGAGCTAGTCTATACCTCGACCTACATTAATGAAATGTATAGACTCTTATTCTCAATAGAGATTTTGGGTTAGAAACCTATATGGTTTAACCTAATGGTTTCATCATCTAAGGTATGACCTTAGATATTCTTCAAGAGGGATGGTATATTCATGTATGTTGTGATAATGTCAAGGTAAATCTAGTCATTCTTTCCTTGTGTGAACATCACACTCATAGCTAAGAAAAGTCTAGCATACTTAAATGATTCCAAAGATTGGCTGGAATCCAACTTTGAGATATACATTGTGGGTTGACCTTGGAGTCAAACTCCAAGAGATCGTTTGAGTGAGTGGTTGTTCCTCTCTAGATGTATTAACAAAGAACCTATGACAATCCTTAGTGCGATAAGAAGGTTGGCTATGTAGTGGAATGATCCATTTAGCACTAATCAACTAAAGAACCTACGCCAGTCCTTAGTGATAGTTGACCTCGATTGCCTAAGGATCAAGAAGATCTATTATAAGTCTAAGCAAATCGAGTTCAAATATCATTTTTGTGAAGGACTTCATTGCACAAGAACAAGTAAATTTGAGTACAAGTTTCACAAAAAGAAGTGAACTTAAAATGTAAATTCATGCGAGACGTGATTGTAAATCCGTTAGAAAAGCCTAATATAAGGAATAAGTTCTTTAAGATTTGCATGGGGTGTGTAATTCCTTAAAACATGATCTTTAATAAGATCATTATGGGCAATACACAAGCGCAAATGTTGAGAGTTCACATTTGTTGTAACGTTGAGTGTGAAAGGCATGTTGGACAGAGATGTAACCCACTCAAACGAGTGTTTACCTTAGTTTTCCCAGTTTGTTGAGGGAAGAACTAAGATGAGGCTAGTTTTAAATGCAGAAGAGAGCGCGTTCATAATCAAGAGACCGTTTTGCATTTTATAGTGGTGAGCCCATTGTAAAAAGGCAAGAAAAGTCATATGGAAAAGACATACGCCATAGGATAAACTCCTATGACGATCATAGTATTGATCAAATGCTAAAATTGAGAAAATTTAACATATTTTATCTTAAAGTCAAAAGTAATCTTGTTAAGGTGTGGATTAAGGTTAGATGACGAGATGCATCGTAACCGAAGGTTCTCTGTGGTGTTAATAATTTTTGTATAAACTCTTCCGAAGGAAGGAAATAACACCACAACACATGATCATATCATGTGTGCTATATACATGACCATGGGGATGAAAAAGATCGATAAACGATCTCACTTTTTCTAGTATGAGACCCTGTCATGAACATGTGATTCTCGGTATTACCTACCCTTAGAACCCTTAACACATTCAAAATGTGTAGTTGAGTTTGGCTACTTTAGCTTGTCGTTAATGGTCATGGTTGATTCGACCAAGCGTGGCAAGCTGGGCAAGTAAACTTGGCTATGTGGATTGTCTAATGTAAGAGGGAAAGTTTGTTTCTAGACGCATTCGCACTCGTCTTAAAAATTTGCTAAGCTGGCCCTCATGTAGTGTGTCATATGATATGTGAACTTTGAGTAAATCTTTCGTAAGATCAAGAAGTTCGAAAGCAGCGATTGTGTGGTTACAAAATAGGAAAAGGCATATGTTTCAACAGATTGTGTTGTTGTTACATACACCTTGGTAGAATGAAGTTCTACGAGAGATGCCTACTAGCAGGATTGAGATATGAGCAGACATATATCCCTAACAGATGTATAGCAAATATGCTCTCATCGTATGCTGGTCGCGCGGTCTATTTGCCTATATGACACGAGATATTTATCATGATTGGTAGTAGTTCCAATTATGATCTATGATGAGTTATGGTTCGGTCATGTGCGAGTGAGAGATGTTGAAAAATCAGGTCCGCCCATGACGGTATTGGGTGGAACCCGAGTCCGTTAGTTGTCGGGTCAACTAACGAGCCCAACTAATTATTGGTAATTAGTTGTGGGCTTCCTAAATGGGTTAGGAAGGCCCAACTAGGGTCCACTTACCTAAATATAAGTAGGAAACCCTAGCACATATAACTTACCTAATATGGAGAGAAAAGACAGGAGAGAGAGTGTGTGAGGCAAAGAAGAATGACGTTCTTTTCTTCCTCTGTGTGTGCCCCCTCTCCTTCCACATAAGAAGAATTTGTTCTTCATCATTTGTCGATCCGTGTGGCATCTAGATTGCGCAAACGACGAATATTCTCGTTGGTAACAACCCGATCGTAGTTTACTCGCGAGACTAACGATGAATCGATCACTTTCCGCTGTTGTCCGCATCTGTCCTTGTTGTTCTTCCGCTACCAAGGAGTCGAGGAGTCGAACTGGTCTTCGTTGTTGTTCCTCTGTCGACTGGTACGCATATTCCTTCAACTGATTTCAAACTGACATTAATACAAAAAGGGTCAAATTGATATTTAATCTAATTGCAAATAAAATAAAAAGGATTACCTTTTTTCCTACAATCTTCAACTGTGACTATTATAATCTCCTTCTAGGTATACTCTCTTTTTATTGAATTATTCTTTTTGCTTAATCTATAATCTTCTTTTTTCATCTTGTTGGTTATTGTTTTTATTAAGCAAACTTCAAAGAATTAGAAAAATGCCATGCCTTGACCACATCTGTTGATTACTTAATTTCACATTTTGACTCGATTTGGCGAGGTATTGTAATATCTCTCACAAGTTATGCATTTGCATGTTTAATTTATTGGTGTTAAAAACTAATTTTAGGTTAGCTTAATTCTACCGGTCATCAATATCACTGAACTCTATCTATGGTAAATACTATGAGGATGACAGTTGCTGAGGATCCAAATTTCACAAACAGTCCTTGGTTACTTCTCAAGCACAACTTTTTGTTGGTTAAGTTCACTCATAACTTGGAGATATGTCTACGTTTATTCGGGTTCATCGTTCATTGTTCTGTGTACGGACAAGCTTTTGACTTTATTTATATAATCTTTGATTACTTCATATTATCTTTATTTCAATGTTTATCTTTTATATTAAGAGATCAAAGATCAAGTTACTTATTGTATAATAAGGACAATTGATCCTATATCTGACTAAATTCAGTGGGACATGTTCCCTCCTAATTTCATTGTTCCATCACTTGATTTGTATATTATTGGACAATGAAAAATTAGATTACTCATTTTGGAAGAAAAAAAATATGTTATTCTCCCAAACGAGCCCCTCCCTTATAATTATTATTGACTTGATTCCTATCCTCGCAAAAGCTAAACAACTGCCAAAAAAAAAGCCCATGCTTAGACTAAACCAAATAGGATGGAAAAATGGTCAGTTACATATACACGCTTCTAAGATACATAAATTATAAATTCATTATGCCAATTTTCAATATTTTGGAAAATTTTTCAAAATTACACGCGATAGCGAACCAATTTTTGAAAATTACATTTTTAACGGAGTAGTTTGAAACTTGTTTAGACTTTGTTTGAAACTATTAAATACTATTTATATTTGTTTATACGTTATTTATATTTGTTTATATGTTATTTAGATTTGTTTATACGTTGTTTATATTTGTTTATACGTTGTTTACATTTGTTTATATGTTGTTTATATATGTTCAAAATTTGTTTAGGATTTGTTTTAAATATGTTCATTTTTTAGACTTGTTTAGAATTTGTTTATATGTTGTTTAAATGATATTTATAAACAAGTTATAAACACTTATAAACAACTCTTTGAACAAGTATTTGTATATCCATTGTTGTTGAATATAAACAAGTTATAAACAACATATAAATAAGTTATAAACACTTGTAAACAACTTTCAAAAAACCTATAAACAACTCTTTGAAAAGTTATAAACAACATATAAAGAAGTTATAAACTTATAAACAACTCTTTGAACTAGTATTCGTATGTTATTCATCGTTGTTCAACATAAACAAGTTATAAAAAAAGATATAAACAAGTTATAAGTTTTACTGTAAATGACATCTACAAAAAAATGTCTCTCTTTTTTATAAAGTTCAGAACAATCAATATTGTTTCCAACAGAATAGTTTCTAGATCTCCCATCATAGAACATCCAAATAAACAAGCATAAGATTGAATTGGTGAAAGTATGGTTTCTAGATTCTATTGTTTAATTAGTCACACAAATGAAACTCAAAAACTTAATTTTCAAAAAAATAAATAATAGTGAATGAAAATGTAGTTGCTAACATGTTCCAGTAGATGCTTATAAACTAAATAATAGTCATTTTCAAATTTTTTTTACAAGAAAGATGAAGACAGAAGCTAGGGTTTCTAAAAAACCCAGCTGCCGTCAAAGATCCACCTGCTTCCTTTTTTTTTTGTCTTAAACCACCAAAACAAATTAGATCTGTGGCAAAGAAGTCCAATTTTTGCGGCGTGCGACGTGCGAATAGCATATCTTGCTGGCAAAAGACGAAAGAGAGAGTTGAAAGTCGACGAGGATGAATGAGTGAGAGAGAGAGAGAGAGAGACAGCTGTCAGATCTGACCGGCGCACATTCATAGACAAGATAAGCAGAACGAACATAACAGGACAAAAAAAGAACGCAAAAAAGGCTGAGAACAAAGAGGATAGACAAGGACAACAGGAGAGTGAAGGCTGGAGGCGGTGGAAGTGAAGACGATAGAGGATATGAGAGAGATAGAACGACTGCAGAAAGGGGGATAGAGGGAGACAAAGAGAGGAAGAGAGTAAACAGATAGAACTATAAAAGAGAGATAAAGAAAAGAGTCCATACTAACTTAAAAATTCGCAACGTGTATGAGACAATTAAGAAAGTGTATAAGAAATTTGATGAAATCAAAGTGTCATATGCATATGTAAGACATGCTCTCTAAATATTGGAAACAATTGTATGTGCAGCGTATAATTATCACATGGAAAAATAGTCATTATGACTATAAACACACCCTTAAATCAAAGGGGAAATCACGACCCACGTCCTATTTGAATGCAAAATTTGCTTTCTACGACCCAAAAATTATGTTTTTACTATTACGTACTGTTTCATTTGATATACGCTATCACTTCATTTTTTATACGCTAGGTTGAACCAAGGAAAAAACCATTAAAAATTGAAAAACAACCAAAAAATACTCCATTTGTGCTATTTAAAAGAACAAAAAAAATCACACATAAAAAAAATATTGACATTAAAAAATAAAAAGTAATAGAAAACTAATAAAATTCAAAAAGAGACACAAACATTAGTCTGCAGTCTCAAAAAACAAAAATAAAACAAAAATAAATTCAAAAACAACCCAACTATATACATGTATTATAGTGTATATCTGTAATTTTAACTTTTTAGATATTTTTCATAATTTTGACTTTTAAGAAAACACGAACGAAAAACAAAAGAAATCTAGTTTTTTTTTTGTAATTTTGATTTTTAAAATTTTTTTTTATGTAAATAGACCTAAATCAAAACCCACGTTGATGTAGTCAGGAAGTGAATAATTTGCAAGCATGATGGGGAAAAGTTAATTTTATCAAAGGTTATATAAATGAACGATTTTGTGCAAAAAAAAAGTCCCAAAAATCTTTTTTTTTCACGAAACTCATAAAATTAACTTTTTTATCCAACAAAGTCACAATGACCGGATTCAATCTATTTGCTTGGCAACAGGTGCAAAATCGTACCACGTGTGCATCTGGATGCCAACTCAATGGTGACATCAACTTTTTATGACACATGTAAGTACCACGTGGCACTCAGAAAAAAAAATTAAAAATTTTAGCGTATGGCAAAAAGAAAGAAAGAAAAAAGAACAAATAATTTTTTTCTCAATCAAAACAGATAACCCAAAGCACAATTATCACAGCCAACTTCCTCCTACCAAGATCCACCAGATCCAACTCCGCCACCAAGGTTTTCACATCGGCTACTTCAAGCCTCTCCACTCCTCCGTTGACGCCAAGCTTCAGGCCATTTGCCAGAGCTTGGCGGAGACGCAGAAGCAGGGAGGGAAGGAGAAGCCGAAGAAGAAAAAGGCGGTTGCGGCGGGGAGGAGGGGAAAGTGGAGTGTAAGGTGGAGACGGTATAACCAGTCGTGACGGAGAGTGAAGGTTCCAGTGGGTCGTCGCCTCTATCAGACTTAACGTTCCCGGACATGGAGTATACGCCGTTGGATGTTGATTCAGGAAATTTCGGGTTGCAGAAATATCCATCATATGAGTTTGATTGGGTTTCTATTTTGTCTAGTGATTAATGTTGTTAAGTATGATTATTATGTTGTCTTAATTACTCTGTTTTGGGAAAATTTAGATGCTACTATGAAGTTTTTGTCAATTGTTTCTTTGCTGTGTTTGGTTGCTGCGAAAGTTCTAGGAACTGGAAAGATGTACAATTTCGGATTTGTGTCCTCCGCCATCTGCATCTGCGTCCTTGGCAGTCTTCTTCGCCTCTTTCACCGTCTTCTTCGCGTGGATATGTCGAGAATGGTGTGTTTGGATCTGAAATCAATTTCAGATTTGTCGAGAGATAGAGAGAGTCTGTCGAGATTAGTAGCGGCTCTTTCTCTCGGGTTATTGTCGCCGTCGTCAGAAACGCCATGACCAGTTAGCACCGTTGAAGAAGAATCTCCAAATGAAGAAAGTAGATTAATTCTCTTTTACAGATTGATTCGTAGAGATTTCAATTTCACTTTCTTTTACTCTTTGTCGTAAGATTTCAATTTGGAGTGTAAAATTGCATAATTAGATTATGGATTTTCTTTTATGAGAACAATTTTTTTGCAATTTCAAAGGATCGAGAATCTGTAATTCCAGTTTGCTTATTTTCAAATTTCCTTCAAAGTCAGATGCCATAATTCTTGCTATTGCCTCGTAGCAAACTGGGTGGGTTCGGCTTCGTAGTTGTGGTGGGGGTGGGTGACTGTGGGTTCGGCTTGGTGGCCGTGCTGGGTGGTTCTGGCTTGCGTGAGGAGGAGCAAAAAGCTTTTCTATTTTTTATTTTATTCTTAATGCCATGTGGCACTTTACACGTGTCATAAAAATCTAACATGTCACACTGAGTGGGCATTCAAATGCACACGTGATATAGTTTTGCACCGGTCGCTGGATAAGTAGATTGAATTCGGCCATTGTCACTTTGTTGGACAAAGAGGGTTATTTTTGTGAGTTTTGTTAAAAAGAAATACTTTAGTGATTTTCTTGTCCTAAATTGTAATTGTTGGTAAAATTAAACCTTCCATGACCCATAAATCATAATTTGGCCAAATTGCAACTGTAAAGAGCCCAATAATAACAGAAGACCATTGACTCCAAACAAACCACCACTAACATGACAGCCATGTAACCCTAACATAACCCACTCACAACTAGAGGCGCTCCACTCTGGAAAAGACAAAAAAATATATAATTTGAAACGGATCTTTACCGCTACTCGCCACGTGGCAATCACAAAATTTTCGACCGTTACAAAAGCCAACCCCTTCCTTATTCAAGGATCTTCCTTCGTCTCTCATTGTTCGTTTCTCTCCCTCTTCGTCGACCTCTTTCTCCCTTGCCTCTCTCTCTCTCTCTCTCTCTCTTCGTGACTCTCTGATGGCGATCGCAGCAGAGAGCCAAGCCCAAGATAAGGTTTTTTTTCCCCTAATTTGGTTACTTCCGAAATTTATTTTTTACTTTTAGTTTCGTTAGGGTTTGATTAACTTATAAATGTGAAATAGGCTTTTGATTCTAATAGTTCACAGTTCCTGTTGTTTGAAATGTGGGGTTTTTTTTTTTATATATTTTTTTCGGTTAATTGTTGCGTGTGAATGTGTGTATTGGAAACAGGCATCATCGGAGGTGGCAGCGGCGGCGGAGAAAAGAAGATGGATGCTTAACGATTTCGACATCGGAAAGCCTTTGGGTAGAGGAAAGTTTGGTCATGTCTACTTGGCCCGCGAAAAAAGGGTTTGTTCTCGATTCTGATTTTTCAGTCTTCTTGTTGTTGGAGATTATTGGAAAAAGAATTATCGGTTCTATCGTTAATTATTTTTATTTTAATGTTTTTACTGATTTGGGAATATTGGTCTAATGCGTCTTGTGTTTGATCTGAAATGTCTTTTTACTCTTTTTTGTTTCTTGTTTAGTATTGTCTTAATTGATTTATCTTTTTTACAGAGTAATCACATTTTGGCTCTGAAGGTGCTCTACAAGAGCCAGTTGCAACAGTCTCAAGTTGAACATCAGCTGCGTCGTGAAGTTGAAATTCAAAGTCATCTTAGACATCCTAACATTCTACGTCTTTATGGTTATTTTTATGATCAGGTAATAATATCAGGTCCATTTGCTCTTTTTGGCAATAAATTGGACAATGCATCGGCTGTTTGAGTTCCTCTGAATTCTAATGTTTGCTTTGGATGGCATTGTTGCAGAAACGGGTTTATCTGATATTAGAGTACGCAGCCAAAGGTGAGCTTTACAAGGAACTTCAGAAGTGTAAATATTTCAGTGAAAGACGTGCTGCCACAGTAAGTGTCTAGCATTTGTTCCCTCAGCTTTTAGTATTTTCTTCCGTACCTGAATTTTCATGTCTGGGTTACATCCATTTTGTTTGTTAATCAGTATTTATGAATATATCCGAGGCCAGATGTTCTAAATTAGTATGCCTGAATTTTTCTGTTGGCAAAAGAAACAATGACGTGTCTGCAATGTCCTCAAATACAATATGATTTCAATTGTTAATTAAAACTCTGATCTTGCTACTGCTAATTAATTTTGTGATATCTTAAATGTGGCAGTATGTGGCTTCATTAGCTCGGGCACTGATTTATTGCCATAGCAAGCATGTAATACATAGAGACATCAAACCAGAGAACTTGTTGATCGGTGCACAGGTAATACACATCATCAACGATAACTTTTGTAATCTAGACTATTGATCAACTGTTGTGGAAATGCTCACAAAGTCAGTTGTGATCTTCTCTTTTGATAGGGAGAGCTGAAGATTGCTGATTTTGGTTGGTCAGTACACACATTTAACCTGAAGAGAACAATGTGTGGTACATTGGATTACCTCCCACCTGAGATGGGTATGTATTTCTTCAGCCACAAAATTTTAAGCTCACAGACGATAACATCTGCAGGACAATAGTAACATCTGCATTTGATGGTACAGTGGAAAGTGCGGAGCATGATGCCGGTGTTGACATATGGAGTCTGGCTGGGTGTTCTCTGTTATGAGTTTTTGTATGGTGTTCCTCCTTTCGAAGCCAAGGAACATTCAGACACATACAGAAGGTAAAAGAAGCCGAAAACGTTTGTGATCGCCTATAATTGCAATGAACTACACAAGTTTCCTTTCTGAACGTCTTTTTTTTTTTGTCATTTCAATTTTGTTGTTCTCATTTACATGTTTTTAGCATTGTTGATCGATTCTTCACTATTATAAACAGGATTGTCCAAGTCGATCTAAAGTTTCCTCCTAAACCAATCGTTTCATCTGCTGCAAAGGACCTCATTAGTCGGGTGAGAATTCTGAAAATTCACTTCTTTTTAGTACAATACTTTTTTGGTTTTTCAGGGGGGAATGAACGAAGAATTTTAATCAACCCTTTCGATAACAGATGCTCGTCAAGGACTCTTCTCAGCGCTTGCCATTACATAAGCTTCTTGAACACCCTTGGATTGTCCAGAATGCTGATCCATCTGGAGTTTATAAGTGTTGATTTGCATTGCCAGATGCGTTCTGAGTTGCAGGTTTTAGGCGGCGACTGTGTAAAACAACTTTCCATATGTTTTTTACCATGGAGCTATGAAATGGAATAGCAAAATCCTCGTTTAATGTAGATTCTTTTATGCAAGTTTAATTACATACGGTGTGTCTCCAAGCTCTGCAGAACAACAAAACCATTTCTTTGCTGAAATTATTTCACTTCATTTATATGCTCCATAGTTCTTTTTTGGCTATTGCCTTTTCCCATATCAAGCGCAGGCATGTTACTGAGTTGTTTATTAAAGGCCATTTTTCTCTTAGACTTGGCAGACAATCGCTTGGAACTAGTGTGTTTACCGAAATTCGAATATCTGTAATTTGACAAGTTTATCATTTGTAACACACACTTCAAACCATGCAAGTCGAATTCGTAGTCTAACCCAAGTAGTAAAGGCGGCTCACTCTGGACCCCAACGTCCCAGATTCAAAACTCACCGAGTTTGGGGGTTGGAGTAGATAGGACTAAATCTTGGTAAAAATAAAAATGATGCAAGTCTAGCAAAGTTGTTATAGGAGATCAGAAGCTGGTAACAGTTGAAGATTGTACTCTGAGATCTCATTTCAAAGATTAGTCTATTCAGATTTAGTTGGTATACATCGGACAGAGAAAGAGAGACTGTTGATCGACAAAATTACATTATAAAATACATTTTAATGATAGATCACTGCTCGTAAACACGTGGCTAAGAATGGGTGACCAGAATATATAAAATTCAAGCAAATTGGAGATGTGGGACTGTAAAACTTCAACCAAAATTCGTAAAATTTGTATTACAACAAACATGTATAATGCTAGGTTGAACTAGCTGGAGAAAAACAAAGAGCATGACGAACGGTATAACACAACAGTTTTCTTTAATTATTGGTTTGTAGCTTTACAATTGTTACCTGCATGCGATTGTGATGGAGGTTGTTCCTCTTTTCTGACTTTAAAGCTCGAGAATTTGGGGCTCATGAAACTTGGCTGGTTAGTCGAAGAAAGAAGCCGTGCCCACATCCTGTCAGTGATGACAACCTTGTTCTGCATCTCGATGATACGCTGATTAACAAAGAAAAGCCCTCGGTGTCAAACCACAAAACTCACATTCTAGATAAACAAAAAAGAGGAGAAAAAGAAGTCGTCTTGCTGCTAAAGCTCTGAAATGTAAACTGAACACAAAAACCGAGAAAACCATTCTCTGCTGGGCATTATATCATTATATGCAGTTAATTTGTCGTCAATCAAGAAATCCTGGTCAAAGTGAGAGAGTCTTCAAGACAGCCACAATTATAAAGACACTGTCATACGTTACATGATTCAAGATATATTTAGCGCCGGAACAATCCTAATAGCATAAGTAAATAATTAGTCTGTACGATGTTTAATGTGTTATTGTGTACAAGGGAAAATTAAAAAAAAAAGGAATATGTAATACTTGAAATACTTGTATGTTCAACTAATTCTGCTATAAGTGAGATTTTGCGCGGTGAAAAAGGAACTTACATTGAAAGGAATGTATGTTTGCCGGCCATTCACAAGTCCAATTGTGAAACCTGTAAATCCTGCCATCGCGCCATGCACTGCACTCTGGGCAAGAAGTGTGCAGTAGACGTTATCAGATGCATTGCTTCGAACAGCGCGGATCATGTATGTTGGATCTGCATAATGGTTATACAAGAATCATTCAAGTATGTATGAAATCATCAAAATGAAAAGAAAAAAAAAAAGAATAAAAAAAAGACAAGGAAACTTACCTATGTATTTGAGAGTGATTTCCATCTTCCTTTTTCTAGAAAAATGATCCTACATTTGAAGAATAAAGAACAGCATAAATCAATGAGCAAACATTCCCTATAGGTAAAGTTTAAGAACCTAATAGCAAATTCATTCCCTATCAAAACATATCAAAAGAATGGAAATCATCAACAACGTCATTCTGGACAGAAACCACAATAAATGCAGCTGTATATTTCTAAATCTCCTGTATTGCTTGAGCTGCCAGGGCATAAAGAAAACCAATCAAGTAGAACAATGAGACTAGGAAATTCATTGAAATAATTCAGTTCCCTACTTTATGGCCAGTTACTCAACAAAATTAATTGATTCTTTACATGGACCTTCACTTCTAAAAAAGAATGGCATGATGAATCTTCAAGTAGCAGTAACATGCGGAAAAAAACTAGACTACTGTTTCTTCTTAATAATACTTGATAACATTTGAGCAATACCTTGATCTTTGGAGATATCCATAACCCAACATCTTGAAGCAACTTGTTGCCTGAAGCATCTTTCTGGTCACTTGATTGCAGACTTTCTGCAACAAGATCCTGTCCAGCTCCTTCAGCAATAACAATAACCATGTGGCCATTATCTTTAAGTCTTCGTTCAACAAACTCAAAAAGCCCTCCTTTTCCTTCAAGGTAGAAGGGTGACTCTGGAATCAAACAACAATCTACATCTCGACTTGCAAGAGTAGCATACATAGCAATGAATCCTGCACCGATAATACCCAGTACAAAAGACATCCTGAATAAGGTTAGAATAGACATCATATTTGTTAAAGCAATAAACAGATGTCGATAATGTGACAATTTCTAACATACCACTATAACGACCCATGAGCTTCACAACACCAATGCCATTCTCAACACTTTCAGCTTCAACATGTGCTGCATTAATAGCACGTTGAGCCTCCTCAACCGCAGTATCAAAACCAAATGACTTGTCAATGACCTGAATTCAAACAAAGAAAATGAATGTGAAATTAACCCCTAAATAAATGCATAGATTATTTATAAAAAAAAAACAGAAAATAGACAAATTCCCATAATAATTAAAGTTGTTAACAACAAGTACCGGGATGTCATTATCAATAGTTTTAGGAATTCCAGCAACTGCAACTTTGAGCCCACGTCTTCTGACTTCCTGCATGGCTTGAAAATTAGCTAACGTACACAGGCAATGATGTGCAACATTTCGGTAACCAAGCAACTAATAGCATGATCTGATGGCAAAGCAATGACGTGGATGCAAAAACCAGTGTTGGCTTAACAAGTTGCAAGATAAAAGACATCAATTCATACTAAAACTATTATCTAAACTAACTCTTCAGAATTTTTCTTTCTCCTAAAGCTGCAACCTTTTGTCAGCTAAAGACCACATTTTTTTCCCAAATTCGAACTGTCCAAAGATTATATAAGTACTATTTAGTATCTACACAACGTCAGAAAATTCAGATAAAGCATACAAATGTTGTCGAGCACAGAAGTTAAAACATATAAAAGGAAACATTAAGTTCAGAACTTAGAACGTCTATCAAATTTTGTAGTATTCCTCATTCAAACAGAGCTAAGCCCTTCGACAAAAAGGACTACATGGTGTAGCAGGCCAACGACAAATCACATTTGCTATCAACTTGGAAGCAGTTATATGATCATAATGCAGTGTATAGAGATGTTACCTCAAATATTGCAGCTGCTCCTTTTTGAGTCCCATCACCTCCGATTACATAAACCTGGGCAGTTACAGAGGATAATAACGAGCTCATGACCAATGGGCAAAGCATTACATATCATTGCATGCAATCAAACTTAAAAAAGGCGAGGATCTCAGTTTGACGTTACAAAGAAAAATAAAATAAAATAATATAAATTTTATACTACCCATTACATACCTGATTAATCCCACGGTCCTGAATGCTGTCAACTATCTTCATCGTGTCATGGCCGCCTCGTGAGGTCCCTAGGACAGTGCCACCACGTTTATGGATGTCATTGACAACCTTCGGGTTTAAGGTAATGGTGTTTTTGGAATAGAATCCCCTGTAGCCTCCCTACAATTGCATCAAACAGAATTTTACCACTGAGACGATTGAATTCTGGTTAGCATAATAAAAAAGGAGGCCCTCTGTCTCATGTTCTGGTGATTGAATTCATCAGTCACGGAGCAGCATAAGTCAGTCAACATAGGAAAATTGTACATATAATTTGGAAGGATATCTTGATTCATCAGTTTCTAAACAAGAAGTACACTAACAGACAACCACTCACATCAATTCCAATAACTTTGTTGACACCATACATATGAGAGAGGCCGCACACAATTTCCCTGATCACTGTGTTGAGCCCAGGACACAAGCCACCACATGTCACAATACAAGCATACACATCGTCAGACTTGAAATAAACCTAAGCAGCATTCCAAACCACACATATCAATAAGCAACATAATAACAACATAGCAATAAGTAATATTAGTTTAAGATCACCACTAGAACATGCAAACAAATACAGCAACTAAGAAGCATAATCACCTTCTCTCTCGGTCCAGCACGTCTGAAGTGTGTGCCCCTTGGACCATCCTTGTGAACAACAACCTATCAATCACAACAACCAATCGCATCATCAGCCAATAAATCAACTCAAATTCATAATAGTTAAAAATTAATCAAAAAGAACTTCTATAGTACTTCCAAAATTCCATATGCATCAGAATATAATCAATATACCAACAAACCTTTTGCGGAACAGTATCATCCACATGAACAAAGTACTGCCTGAAACAAAAATAGACCACCAAAATCAAATCATCACAGCGCATTTATCGCAACTCAATTTACCGCAACTAAAAGTTCAACACAAGACATCACTACCAATACTTCACTTACTTAACCACTGAATAAGCTGGATTATCTTGCAACGGATTTGGATAAGTCTGCTCATATGCACCGCCAGAACCACCACCAAAAAAAAACAAAATAGTATCAGAACTCACATCCGTACATTTCAACGTTTCAGCAGCTTAAATTAATCAAACGGTCAAAACAAAATTTCAGAACAACGAAACGGCCAGATCCGAAAACGTCCATCTCAACTAACTCCAATAGACACTAACACGAGTTGAAATTCACTTGTAGACAGAGCAGATACATTTATACGCACACTACAAGTACAAGTACGGTGTAGATACAAAAAAAAAAGGGTAAATGAAGAGAGAGATACCGGGAGATGAGAGATGTAATCGGTCAAGTGAGGGACGTCTTCGAGGACGTAGCCGGCGTCACCAGTCACAATCTTCATGTGCGATTCGGAGTCACCAGAATAGCCCGTTTGCTGATCTGTCTTCTTCTTTTCTCTTTTATTTCTACAAATGAGTGAGTTTGAAGCGTCTAATCGGTGCGTAGAAGGAACGTTTTCGGAGCGAAAGTAGAGGATGGAAGAAAGAGAAGGAATCTGGGAGACGTGTGAGTCGCCCATTTATAAATATAGGGCGTGTGTTGGGTGGGGTCGGAAAAGCTGTTTCGGCTCGTTGTTGTGTTGGTGCTGACGTCAGGTCGAAACGGAAAGCGACGTCGTAATTAAACAGGTGGCGTGTGGTGGGCTTGTTACCAGATTTGCCCATTGGTTCCTTTCAACGAATGAGATCGCTTAGGTGTCCCATTGTGTACTCGGGCGGGACTATGGTGTTCGTACACAAAAAATGGTGAACAAACTATGAACTCGTTTGATAGTATATAATATTTTTTAAAGTTCGTTTGACATCGTAATACATTGTGCATATGTATATAATATATAGTATATTATGTATATTAGAATAATATAAATAAGAGATGATGTAAATTATTTTATTTTATTTTATTTAAAATAGATGAAATGTCATTTTTGTCCATGTTGGAAAATATGGTTCGCCTATGACGGGTGAACTGAACTCGGTCGGTCGAAGTATGAACCGAAATCGTGAAACAAGACCAATTGAAAAACTCAATTGAGGATAATCAAACTCGGTTACTCAATGTGTGAACCGAGACCAATTGACAAGCCCAATTGAGTTAGGGATGAAATGGATCGGTTTGACCCATTAGGCACGTTAGTCCATTAGAGGCTTATATAAGGAGTTTTGCTCCTTCCTCTCATTCAACACCAACACACACAAAGAGACAAAGAGAGCTCTCAACCGGGAGAGAGAGAGAGGTTCGGCCTCCTGTCCCGAGTCCTGCACATATCACTTGTGACATCTAGACTGCGAAACAGCCGAGCACTCCCGTTGACATTTCAATCGTGGTTTGCTCGCAAGACTAACATAGAACTGTTTCTGCTCCGCTACAAGCTTCCGCTGGAATCGAGATTATTAGTCGAACCTATTTATTATACTGTTTATTAGTTAAACCGGTATATAATTCATTCAGTCCATAATAAAAAAATTATGTACATACAAAGTGATAAAAGTAGGAATAATAATGTTATTTTACATATTTAAAATATTTTTAGAAAACTATAACATGCTATATGCTATTTAATAGTACCAAATAAGTATGTTGTGTATATTTTATACTATATGCTATAAATATGCTATATCCTCTTAATTGCCAAATAAGCCCTTAATGATTGGTGAAAATGAATAATGAAAAAATAGAGACGTGACATATTTTTTAATAAAATTAGTTATATACAATATGTTATATACTAAAAATATGTTATATTTCTACTGATGCCAAATAAATCTTATGTTAATTGAGATAGTTTTGATCTCTATAAGTTAATTTCTTCACTAAGAAAATATCTTTTTCTAATTCTGTTTTGATAAATATATGATCCGAGAGCTTTTGCAACTTATTCTCGAATTTAATTCAAGTTCTTTAATATCTTTATTTAATTTGAAAAGTGCTTTTTGATTTTCTTGATGGAAGATAAGGAACTCAACAGCTTCTTCTCGATCTCAGATGCGGTTGGGCAGAACAAGAACCAGGCCACGGTAACTTAATCTCAGCAGCTCTCCTTTATGCTTTTAAATGAATCTTCACTTTTGACATTATCTTCAATCTTGGTGAGGGAGGTGACATCATATTCTAATGTAAAATTTGTTGTCTACACTCATTCTCTTCTTTAAATGAGGATATAATATTAAAAATTATCTTCAAGATAATTTTATTTATGATTATTTTGTAAATTATTAATTATAGTTTCAATAATGATCACATTAATAATTAATTATCATTTTTTGTAAATGGTTTTAGTCCTGATTGTGTAAACTTGAGCTTTTGTGTATGGTAAATCCTACACAATTTTCATAATTGGACTTGGACCAACTTCATAGGCTTCCGAAATTTCTCATTCAACAATATTATAAGAATAACTTTTGTTTTTTTTCACACTTTCATTTTTGTACAATAAATGTTTGAATTAATTTTTTAACCATTATAATTCAATGATAATGTGCTAATTACACTAGTTGTCACAATTAGTGCCATAATTTTTAAAAATAGTACCACATGTTTCAATATTACAAAAATATGAATTTTTAAGTTTGTTTTTTGACAATACCATATTTTGTGAAATAGGGTTTTAAAAATACCGCATTAATTTTGATATAAATTTTAATTTTTTGTTTTATTTTTCAATTTTTTTATCTCTCTACAATTTTCTCTCTCTTATGTCCCATCTCTCTCTCTCTCTCTCTCTCTCTCCCCCTTTTCAATCTCTCTCTTTTGCAAAACCCTAGCCGTTGTCTGTCATCTTCTCCAGTCGTCCTCTCCATCGTCCTCCTCCACCTTCGGTCGTCTCTCCCTTTGTCGCGTCTCTCTTCCCGTTGTCTCTCTTTCCTCTCTTCGTCTTCTCCCGATGTTGTCTCTCTCTCCTCTTCGTCGTGTTCGTCGCCATTTTCCTTCACTCTTTCTCTCTTCTTCTGGCGTTCTTCCTCCGATCTCTGAGTTCTTCCCTAGGCAGATCTTGCCCGTCGTCTTCTTCGCCGACACGAAACCAGACCGAGATTGGACCATAAAGACGGAGATAACAAGGCGTTGGTCGTTCTCGTTGGTTGCAAGGCGGCAACAACTCTCGACTGGTTACAAGGCGGCGGCAAGCAGCTAAGGTTTTGTCGGTCATTCTCGTTGTTTGCAAGGCAGCGGCGGCTCTCAACTGGTTGCAAGGCGGTGACAAACAGCTAAGGTTTTTTGAAACCCCAGTTGTAACTGAAGGTGGTTACAGAAATTTGTGCAATTAGTCCTTGAAGTTTCCAGATTTTGTAAAATCACCACTTAACTTTTAAATTTTCAATATTAGTCTATTGTTTTGGAAAATTATTGATAAAACTATAAAGTTGTGTTTAGCAAAAATAAATTTTGTAGAACCAAAAAAATATTTTGTTTTTTTTGTTAACAATGGTTTATAATAGTTCATAATGGTTCAAG
>CAODLS010670746.1:0-10780 GCA_948243855.1 Flueggea neowawraea | reverse complement strand
CTTGGTACACCTTATTTTCATATTGTACACCTAGGTACATCTAAATTTCATGTTGTACACCTTGGCACACCTAAATTTCATGTAGTGTATACCTTTGTACACCTAAATTTCATGCAGTGTACACCTTTGTACACCAAATTTTCACATAGTGTACACCTTCGTACACCTAAATTTCATGTAGTGTAAACCACATGAAATTTAGGTGTACGAAGGTGTACACTACATGAAATTAAGGAATGAAATTAATAATTATTCATAAATTAAAAATTAGCCCTCATTAATTATTCATAAATTAAAAAGTAGCATGCAATGAGAGCTTAGAAATAAAATTCATGAACTAATACTAATGTCAAAGAAACAATAGTATTTGTGTATTAGACTACATAATGTCTTTTAATAAACAATAGCATTTAGTGTATATGTTACTTAATATTAATAACATTTAGTGTGTACTAGTTTATGGTATAGTATATAGACTTTGTAAGTAGTTTAATTAAGTTTATAGTATTACACCTTTGCACACCTAAATTTCATGTAGTTACACCTTTGTACACCTAAATTTCATATAGTGTACACCTTGGTACACCTAAATTTTATATTGTACACCTAAATTTCATGTAGTGTACACCTTTGTACACCTAAATTTTATGTTGTATACCTTTGTACACCTAAATTTCATGAAGTATACACCTATGCACACCGTTGTACCCCTAAATTTTATGTTGTGTACACCATTATGCACCTAAATTTCATGAAATTTATGTGTACACAACATGAAATTTAGGTTTATAAAGTTGTACAACATGTTGTACACCAAAATTTCATATTGTACACTTGCGTACATTGTACACCAAAATTTCATATTGTACACTTGTGTACACCTTCTAGAAAAATCATATATTTTGTTATAAACAAGTTATTTCCCCCTAAATAAATTTTTATATTATTAAATTTAAATTTACTTACATATATTGTAACATAACAAATAAAAATTGTTCACATTACATATTAAAATTTTAAAAGTAGAATAAGAATACATAACCTTTACACGCCTAAGTTTTATGTTTTGTACACCTTAGCATACACTAAATATTGTATTATATGAAAGTAATTTCAAATTTTACACACGTATATAAATGACTTGTCGTTCCTACATATTAACATGAAAATATTTTGCAATTTATATTATATATGAACTAAAATATATTTTTTTGTAAGTCCAAAATTATATGAACAAAAAGAATAATTATATTATATATGAATCTAAATTATATTGCAAGTCCAAATAGTTTAAAAATTGGCTCTAAATTATATTGTAATTTTTTTATATAGGATTGCAATTCATAAGAACTATATTAGTGAATAATTTTTTTACTATTTGAATTTGTCAAATTGTATGTGCTAAATAAATTGTTAAATTATAAAACTTGGAATTACTTACATATCAACATAACAAATACAAAATGTTCATGTTACATTACATATTAATAATATAAAAGTATAATAAAATATTTCATGTAAATGGGCCTCAATTCAAGCTTCTACACGAGCTTACTTATCGAGTTTGTTCACGAACACATAAACGAGCTTGTTCAAGAGTTATATATTCGAGCCCGTTCACGAGCCATATATTCGAGTCTGTTTACGAGCTCGTTCACGAGCTACATAGTCGAGCATGTTCACGAGCTTGTTCACGAACGCATAAACTAGCTTGTTCATGAGCTTTTTGAGCCGAGCTTCGGCTCGTTTATTAAACGAGCTTAATTTTTTGTTCACGAACATGCTCATTTATTAACGAGTCGAGCTCGAACGAGCTTTTCTCTAGCTGAGCTCCGAATCGCTCGCGAGTAGCTTGGCTCATTTACACCCCTATGCATAATTTAATTTGAATATATGAATGGAGGAGTAAATTACCTGAATTATACTCTCTCATACACTTGGAGTAGCTTCAATTTCTTTGTGATATCATTCCACCCAAAGCCACTCTTTTTATCCAAGAGTTCAACAACTAAATACATTTGTTTTTTAATAGTTTTTAACCTATTCACAACTTTTGTCTTGTCAACGGTCTTCCCAATCTTTTGAAACTCCATATTAAGACTAACAATAACTGTATTCCAAGTTGTCTTTTTAAGTTTTTTCTCATCTTTGTTCCATTTGGCCTTTTCCTCTTTCAAAAGATCAAGATGAAGTAAGTCCATCTCTCGTTATCAGTTTTTCCATTAGAATTGTTCGCCAATTCTACTTCATCTTCCAATTGTGAGTCCATCTACATAGTGATAAAATAGTATACAACATAAAACTAAAAGAAATTCAATAAATATAATACAAGAAAAGAGATATAGCATAATACATGTTCTCAATCCCATAATAAATACATATGAATTTCACAAAATAAAAGAAAAAAGTCATAATACATATGAAGAACATAACACATATTCAATGAACATAATACATATGAAGTCCACAAAATAAAGGAAAACATTCATAAAAGAATAACATAAACAAATATAAAGGAAGAAGATCTAAGACCGAGACACATAGTTAAGCCACATGTGAGAAGCTATGTGATCCCTTATTTATTCTCCTCGTCTAGCATATGTATCTCTAGCCATTTGTGCAATATCTTGAATTTCAACAGAATTTTCCATCAACTCATTATCTACTTGTCGTAAAATATCTTCATTTGGATCATACATCATGACAAAGTTATGTAAAATGAAACAAGCAAGCACAATTTCAGATCTCGTGTCAACATCATATGTGCCTCTTTTCTGCTAGCTATGATCAAAAATCCTTTTTTTTAGTACTCCAAAGGCTCTTTCCATTGAATTCCTCAAGGATGCATGCCAAAGGTTGAATAATTCTCATGCATTTTCAGGGGGAGAGTTTCGATACGGGGTAATGAATCCAAATCTTAATGGAAAACCAGCATCAACTAAATAAAATTTACCTATGAATAAATTAAAAATAATTCAACACATTAATCATTCAATTGTAAATTAATAAATGAAAGTAAATGAATTTTTATTATAAATTACCTTGAGGAACTTTCAGATTATCTTCCCTACTTAATGCATTTTCTAAAATTCTTGAATCTGAGGCAGATCCTTCCCAACTAGCAACATATAAGTAAATTTCAAATCAAAGGTGCATGTTGATAGTATATTCATTGTTGGTATTCCCTTTCTTCCACTATATCTTGGCACATCTTCTTTCGGGACTTTAACACGAATATGTGTTCCATCAATAGCACCAATGCAATTCTATAGAATACAACTAAACTAATAAGAATATCAATGAAAATTAACATTCAAATTAATATTTGAATCCTAAAATTTACTAACCTGAAAGTATGGATAAAATCTCTCTCCACTATTAAGAATTTTCGAAGGGGTTGTAGAACCATCAGGTTGCACAAAAAAATTCATCTTTTAATGATATAATCACTTTAAGCACTTGGTGAAAATGACGACTTACAGTCTCTCCACTGCATCGAAAGATAAAATTTACAACACGGCTTTTTTGATTATGAGCCAAAATCATTAAAAATTTTGCAACTTGTTCCTCAACACAACTATATTTACTATCTTTCAATAATTTTTTATGTTTTAACATGTTAACTAAAGTTCTAAATGCTTATGGCCCTATTCGCAATAAATGACCAGAACTATCATGTGTTTTTATACGATTCATTAGTTCCTGCCTAACTTTGTAGTTATTATATTTATTGTTAGAGTTTAATAACAGTCTTTCAATATATCAATGAAGACGTAGCAAGAAAACCCTGTTTGGAATTCATTTATACCAAAGAGAGCGTATCCCCCTGTTTGGTAGAAATGAATCTAAAATGTGGAATTCATTTACAAATGTATTTTCTTGTTTGGAATATGATAATTTAAAATGATAAATTCAATTGAATTTTACAAAATCATATTTGGTGTAAATTCACAATCTAAAACTCATTTAGCTTATTTTCTTATATACCCTCTAACATAATAACTTTATGTAATGAAGAGCACACACATCCCTCAAATTGTCGATTTTGCAGCAACAATAATTTTTCACACACACACTCAAGAATGAACACACGAAGAGATTGCTAATGGAAATTATAGAGAAGTTGATGCTGGAGAGAGTCACACGACAGAGAGAATTTGATTCATATATAATTCATGGTTGAGGAAAATCATTACAAAATCAAGTTATTCAAAACAATTTGTTGTTTGTCAACTTATTAATTAAACAATTTATTGTTTCAGTAAAATAAAAGCAGAACAGCTTCTGAAATCACTTAACTTCAACACAAATTAGTTCATGGTTGAGAAAAATTATTACAAAATCAAGTTGTTCTAAACAGTTTACTATTTATCAACTTGTTAATTAAACAACTTGTTATTTGTTAACTTGTTAACTAAACAATTTATTGTTTCAATAAAATAAAAGTATAGCAGTTTTTGCAATCATTGAACTTCAACAAAAATTATTTCGCCGGTGCATTTAGACGTTTTTTTAAATTATGTAACCTTGCCACTCTAACTGCACTAATTTGGGTTTGATAATTAATTAATTACAAAAAAAATTCTTTTCTTAATTTCTATAGAGATCGTAATTTCAACATATTTAATCTAAAAAACAAAAACAAAAAAAAATCCAAATCCACCCTAAAAACCAACACAACCTAACCCAAACGAATCTCTCTTTGTCAAAACCACACTATCTCCAATGCTTCACACCCATCTTCTTCGTTAAGAAACTGAGCCATTCTCACCAATTTATAACAATCATTTACGCCATCGAACCCGAATCCATAAAACACATAACCGGTTTTCAAACAATCACTTTATGGGTCTATTTCTGCAACAAGCAACCTTTTATTCTTCCTCGTAGATATATTTAAATCGCAAGATCCCTCTCCGAGTTCCTCATCGCAACCAAGCCATTATAAGACCTAATAGCCTCGGTCTCGACCGACATCGGTGAATGACATCAACAACGGTGGATAGCGAATCCAAATTGACGGAATAGAGACTCCAATCCTTAAGAATGAGGCTTAGATTCAATTTGGTTTTCAGGGAATAATCTAGATGGAGCCGCACAAAATCTGGGTCGTCGATTAAAAAACAAAGATTTTTGGATAGGCACCTGAATCAAAGAAGTGACTTCACCAAAAGTTGCCGGAAGATGCCGGTGACAATGTCGAGAGGAATCTTCACCATTTTTACTTTTTTGGGTTTTCTTCTCTATTTTGAGTAATATTCAGAAATGTTGAGAAAGGAAGGATTCGAGGGGAGGTGGTTGCTGTGAGCGTTGGAGAGATTAGAAGAGGAAGTGGTTAGTAGTAAAGGACAGGCATGTGGGTATGGAGGTCATTTTGTACACGTGGACTCTTTTTCCCAAAAGTGTGCTGACAATACACACTTTATTTGGTATGAGGAGAAAAATGAGGTTTAGTTTTGGGTTAAAGGTGAAATGATTATTAAAATGTGGAATATTAACGAGAGTATGTATTATATCAATAAATTTAATGTGGTATGTTAAAAAAAATAATGGTGTTATAGTTCAAGAAGTAAAGTGACTAATTTTGAAATAGTTAAGACTAATAGAGAGAATACACTAAACTTTAAGGACCACCATGGAATTGGCCATAATTGTTAATTAGTTATATAGTTTGTAAAATAACACATTTATACACCTATGAACTATTTTGGATACATTTGAATACTTTTGTAGACTTAAATTTCTTATTGTGTATAATTTTGAACAACTAAATTTTAGGTTGCGTACATCTTTTCACACGTACACTTATGTACACCAAATTGACAACTATTAAATAAATTAAAATTTATAAATATCCTATAAATTTACGAAAAACTGCTTATATTAAATCAATTTTCTTATAAAAAAATTGTGAACCCCTTTTGAACACTTATATATACTATTATAGATCTTATGAAAAAATGAGATTTTTTTAATAATATTTAAAAAACGTGATTTTTCATTGGAAATGTTTTTTTTGGCGAAAAAATTAATTTCTAGCGAAAATATAGCAATTTCTCGGAAAATGAATTTTTTAAGATGTTTTTATTTGTCTATCATTTTTTATAGTTGAAAATTAGTGATGACATTTATAAGATTTAATATTTATTTTTTAATAAACGTCTTACTTTCCCTAATTTTTGCAATTCATAAACGAGGCCAGGCCTGTTTATTTCTTATTAAGCCTATTTCAAACCGAACCGGGTTGAATAATTCAGACTAGCCCACGGACCCAGACCTATACGTTGGCCTCTGATCCGTTTCATAATGCAATAGACCTATTCGTTGGTCAATACTTCCACATTTCACAAAGAATCGTTTCGAATCGTTGATTACCAGAAATCGAAAGCAAGACAAGAAGGATCGGTGCTTTTCGACTTCATTTCCGACCCAGACACCGGAAAACATGTATCATCCAAGCAGAGGTGGAGTTCGTGGTGGCCGAGACCGTAAGCTCTCTCTCTTTTATTCTCTGTGTTCTCTGAATTGCTTAATTAATTAGGGTTTCTGTGCGAAATTGTTTTGCGAGTAATTATTGATATTGTAATTTGATGGTTATGTGGTTGTTGGTGCGTGCAGAATTTAGCTGGGATGATGTGAAAGTAGATAAACATAGAGAGAATTTTATGGGGCATAGCATCAAGGCTCCTGTTGGTAGATGGCAGAAAGGTTTGTTCTTTGGCTTCCTTTTTATTGTTCTTTAACTTAGATTTGTGTTAGTTTTTAGAGTTGTGATTATGGCAGTAGAATTTTTGTTTGTTGTTCTCAATGAGGAAGTTGGGATCAAAATAACTGTTATGTGGGAAGAAATCAAAGGTACTGCCTGTACATTCGGGTTCCAAAAATGTTCCTGGCTTTAGAGATAGACATGTGAAAGCAAACATTATTGATACAGGAATAGAAACTGGTTGACCAGAAATGAAGGTATGTTTTATGTCCATTAAGTAACTCCGTGTAGGAGCTTTTAATTAAGATAGGAATACACTAGATTGCACAAAAAAATTGTTTTTGCATCAACTCAAAGTCCAGAAAGGTCCGTTGAGTGCCTCCGCCTCGTGGCTATGTCATAATAGATCCGAACACTTGCCCTGGGTCGACTTCCAGATTATAATTCGGATAATGTATTGGCAAGAATGTTAGAACATAAAAAAGCTATCATATCCCATTTAAGTTGGGCCAACCTCTTTCTGGGATTTCATATTTTGGGACTTTATGTTCATAATGATGTCATGCTTGCTTTTGGTACTCGGGGTGAAAGCAGTAAGGATGAGAATATACGCATATTGACTCACCTGCAACAGTTTTCTGCAAGGAAGCTGGCCATTTTTTCAGTGTTAGTAGTTAGTTTTAATGAGGATGCTTCTGGCGTTGTGTGTAATCAAGAATTGTGATGTTTTCTACAGGTAAGGATCTGCACTGGTACACTAAGGATAAGAAATCTGGGACTAAGGATGCTGATGCTTTGAAAGAAGAGATAAAAAGAGTTAATGAAGAGGAGGAGCAGGCCATGAGGGAGGCTCTTGGATTAGCTCCTAAGCGTTCTAACTGGCCGCAAGGAAATCGGCTTGATAAGCATGAGTTTTCAGAACTCGTGAAGCAAGGGTCAACTGCTGAAGATGTTGGAGAAGGGCATTCTGAAGCCGCATGGGTACATGGTCTTGGTTTTGCAAGGTATTTATACTTACATCTTTTCCCCGATACTCAATAATTTTAGTCAGCAAACACTAATTTTTCTATTTCATTTAAAAGATAAATTGCCGTATACCATAGATTAGCACTTGTAGAAACAGAAAATCTACATTTCTTCTTCTGATGTGCATCAAAAATATTCCTTGAATTAACTGATAATATGCCATGTAGATGAAGCACGAAAGCTTATGAGTGTGTTTAAATACAGTTGCGCTGTAAATGCAAGTGATTGATTTAGGGTAGTATTAGTGTACAACTGTTAATTTAGGCAAACACTCCGTGGATGGTCTAGGAACTCCGATGGTTGGACATGGAGTAATGAATTTTCTCTGCTTTTCTGGTATTTACATGAATCATTATGCATTGAGCAAACAATTAGACTGGATATGTTGCTTGTTTGTCCAGCATGCAGAATCCAGCGTTACTTGACACTATTTTACCTATATGGTGGCACGCTGTCCTTGATATTGCCTTGTTCTAATATGTTCAAACTTTTTATGGTAGGGCACCCCGTCCTTGGGAAGAACCAAGTACTCTTCCATCTAATCAAGAGGAGGCTTCACCCGAGCGAGTGCAGGAAGAGGAGGTTGTTCCCAATCTACCAACAAGACAACCTGAAGAAGATGAATCAGAGGATGAAAGCAGCCACAAGAAAAGGAAGCGTGAAGAGAAGAAACACGAAAGAGGGAGGAGAAATGAGAAGCATGAAAGACAAGAGAAGCGGCACTCTCGTGACTCAGAGAGAAAACACAAAAAAAGACGAGCATAAAAGCAGGCATGACTCTGACTGAACATTACAACATTTAAAGCTGAGTTATTGTGATTTTCATAGTTTCCACCACTATGTAAGGAATGAAATTAGAAGTTCAGAATATGGATGTAAGCTTCATGTAAGATTTTCAAATCCTGCCATTCTTTCAGCTTATGAGCTCGTGACTAACCTGTGATGTAGCTCTCTATGCAAAGCTAGATGGAGAAAGTTGCATGCATTGTATACACAAAAATTCTCCATGATTCTCGAGTCTGTTAGGGTTTAGAGGTTTCAGGGATATTTTTGCAATTGGCACTCTGTATAATAAAAAATTATGTCTTTTAAATAGATATTAAATACATAAAATATTAAATATCGCATCCCAAATTGTTTAAAAGAGAGAGATGGAGACGTTTCTTCTTGATATATTAAAAAAATAAAATAAAATCAAGAATCTTGTTGTTTATAGTGGAAGCATAGAAGAACAGAAAAACAGGGTTCACCAACTATGTGTATTGGGGACGAGACACGATGATGGTACAATTAAACCCCTCACAGAGCAATAAAAGGACAGGACCACATTCACAGTTTCCATCACCATTAAGAAATTTCAAAGGGGCAAATATGGAAATAAAGAAAGTGCCTTTTTGTAATCTACCAAATTTATATTAATTTCCTCAAACAAAACAGTCTGCTTCTGCTTCCAACAAAACAGAGGAGAGAGAGAGAGTTTCAAGTTAAAGCAGAGCACCAAGAAAACAAAACACAAATAGAAAACAAAAAAAGAAAAAAGGAGAGAGATTTATTCATCTCTCTCTTCTCTCAATTATTAATAGAGAGCAGAGGGGACCAAAAAAGTGGTCTCATTTTGCTTTTAGTTCTTTAGGGTCTGTGAAACTGATTTGATCAGTTTCTCCTTAGAAGTTTGATTTTCCTTCTTTTGCTGGAATTGGGAAGCAAAGCAAAGATGGTGTCTGCTAACAAGGAAATGGCTGTTTATTGTTTTGACACTCTTGTTGCTCACTACAACAGCGAGGATTCTCCTCCTGCTGCCTTTGATGATGGCCACCAGTTAATTTCTCTTTCTCTCAATTTTTTTTTAATGTTTTTTGCTTAAAGTTTGTTTCTTTTGAATACGAGTTAATTGCTTAATAATATTTACTGGGTTCTTTGATTTTGGGTTTTTCCTATTGCATTTTGTGGATATATGCCTGCAATTTTGCGTATCAGTTGAGATTGGTTATGTTTTGATGGGTTTATGAATTGCGAAGTCTTCATCTTTGTTTTTGTTAGCTCAATAGTTTTGTTTGTGTGAGAGACTTGACATAACAAAATGCACGAATTCAGTTGAATGGTGCTGTGGGTTTCAATTATAATGGGCGTAAATACTTTATGTTAGTTTGTACTTGTCTTTCTGGTTTTAGATTTTTGTAGATTGCACACTCTTGTTATGCACTGAAAATTAGGTTACAACTACGATGAAGGAGTTCAGTTACGACTTCATCTGCTTGTTTAATTGCCATTTTCGTGTTGAAAATTTCCTATGGATATTGTGGAATGAACTTTATATATAGGTTAGAGGCATGTTGTCAGAGGGGCATGTTGCCTTTGCTGGAGTTGCATATGCCGACACTTTTTTGTTATTGTTCTGTTAACTACATAGAATAACATAAAAATGTCTGCTTATCAATTCCTCTTATTCTCATGCTACTGATGTTGTAGTTCTCTCACGATGAATGTAGATCCTCTATAATGTGCCCTTTTGGAGGGTAAATAGATTATTCCAGCTGGTATTTGCTTTGTAGAATATTTTCTTTTGACAGTAAAATTTTTCAGATGATAATATACTCCCATATTTATCGTTTATGCATTTTAGAAATGTGTTTTTATTGATTTAATGTGACATGGAAGAATTCTGGTTTCAGTCCATTGTTTGTAACTTGGAAGAAAGTGGTCAATGGAGGGGAACCTCGCTTACGTGGGTGTATTGGGACTCTGGAAGGCCGATACTTGATTACTGGATTCAAGGATTATGCTTTAACTAGGTACTGCTGGTTTTTGCATCTTAGCTAAGATGTTGTACTCCTCCAACTTTTAAATTTAAGCTTTCAAATTCAAGGTTGTCTTATTTCACTTCATGATAAAAATTGGTCTTTTTAATTTTGGTCAACCATGATAAACATTGCCCGAATTGAAGAATTTTGCAAATGTGCTTTTGTATGCACTTTCATTCTAATGGGCCTGCACCCATGAGGTGGTGCTACTCTAGGCTTAATTGGTTCTTATATTGACGGTATTTGT
>CAODLS010670717.1:0-10845 GCA_948243855.1 Flueggea neowawraea | reverse complement strand
GGTGAAAGGTAAATCTTCCAACCTTAATTATATATGTTGATATGCATGGGTCCTTGGGGGAATTCAAGGCATTAAATTTTTGTTATATCCGCTGCCATGTATGTATATGAATGTCATATTTTAGCTGCGAATTCCAACAGTGGTATCATGTGCAGATCGATCTGAAACACTATTACCTAACATGTATCTATGTTCTCTAATCGATAAACATGATCATCTCATAGAGTACATACTAGTCTTGGTTTATTTCCACTCTCATGACAATAATCGACTAGAGATATTTAGTCTTATTTTATGCTTCATGGTTTTACTATCCAAATCACATATTTGATAACTTAAGCAGAATCACTATTCATAGATGTTTTATCTAATTAAACATGCACACGGATAATAAAGAGATAAAAAAATGCCTCAAATTATATATAAAATCATCCAGATACAATGCATTGGGGTTAGGGCTTACACTAACATTAGGTTGTGTACATCTTTGTACATGTAATACCCCATTCGTTCCGATGATACTCTCTGTAGCATTCTATTTAATTCTGCTAGGGTCTTCTATTGAATCTCGTTCAATTCAAATCTGATATTTGAATGATCGCGATAATGATTTGATGTTTGAAATGGTGCTTAAGTGATTGAAGATGTTAATGATGATAAGTGGATGTTTGACGGTGTAAACGATGATGATTTGCAAGTTTGGAGTGTTAGATTGGTTCTGGGAGTGTTGGAGTTTCTATTTCTAAGTTAGAGATATGTTAGAAGTGAGAGTATTTGCATGAAATGCACCCAAGAAGTCGTTTACGTGCGTTAGAGCCAAGCTAAGCATGTAGATCTTGAAGAAGAATCAGTTTGGGACCTGAAACACTCGTCAATGCATGTAACAAGCATGTTATGTGCATAAGACAGCCTTTACGTGCGTAAAATAGGATGCAACGCACGTGGATCATACGTGGATCATATATGGGCTGAAACTGTGAGTTGTTTGGATCGTTTACACACTTAACTCTAGTGTTACACATGTAAGACACCTTGTGTGCTCTTAAAAGCTTTTTAACACACGTAAAAGGAGTTTTTATCTGCTAAAATTGTTGGGCACGGTGCTAGGGCCTATATATACCCCTTCCCTGACCATTCCTTCGTCATTTCTACACCAAAACACTTCCAAACTCTCTCCACTCCATCTCTCTTCACTTCTCATGGGCTGTCATTGATTCCTTTCCATTTCTTAAGCTAAGATTACTCCTTTAACAAATCTCTTTCTTCCATTTCATCATTTAATATCTTGAATCCCCTTTTTTCGGTAAGACGACATTTTGAGTTAGGGTTTTAGATTTGGCTTGATTCTTTGTTAATGGGGGATAGAGATGGTTAGATTATGTTTTATTTTACTTCAATGAAGTGTGAAATTCAAGGATTTGACTTGGGTTTTGTTCTTTATGCATGTATGTTGAATGGGTGTTGTGAGTAACGGTTTTGTGTTACAATCTCTGTTTTGAATGGATTTCTGAGTTGATTTGAGTTGATTTCTATTAATATATGATAGAATGAACTTAGTATTCACATGGCTTGTGTTGGAGTTGAAGATTGATGTTGCTTTGAAATGGGCTAGGATTTTGGCCGAATTTGTGAAGATTGTTAATGATTTTGAGTTTGTTTGGAGTAATTGATTGTAAATTTAGATTAAGAGGTTGATTTGAGTTGATTGGAGCGACTTAGAACCTTGGGTGTTGGCCAATAAAAATTTTGAAATATTTTTGGGAGAGAATTCCTATTGCTAGGTATAGGATGTAGTATTTTGAAAGATTGAAGTTTGGTATTTGATTGTGAATTATTTAGAGGATTGAGTTATAGATTCTAGAAGGTTCGGGAGATAAATTCTATGAGGTTATGAGATGTTTGAGAATCGACGAAAGGGTTAGGATTTTAGTTAAAATAGGATTTTCAACTTTCTAATGGGTTTGATTTTCTGCATTTGCATTCATCACATTCCTGTAATGCCACAATTACCTCTTCTGAGTCTATTGTATTATGCTTTTGTTCTCAGCTCTGTTTGACTTTTGAGGCGACCAACCATTCACCGGTGCACTGTGATTTGGAGTATTAGCTCGATGTCCAGGTGAGTAGATGATAGCTTCAGACACATAAGTTGTGTCTCTCTAACTTATATGTTTTTATTGTGCTACGACCATAGCATGTAATCCAGAATAATTAAAGGATCGAAAATCCTAAAATTTGGCCTACGTGAGGACTTGTTTGATTTAGATTTGTCTATGAAATATTTTTGAATTTCAAAAAATGATGAAATCTGTTTTTCGAAAGTTATTTGAATTTTGAAATATTAATAATAATGATTTTGGAAGGTTTTATTTTTTTGTAAGAAATTGATCAGTTTTTGAAAATAATATAAATTGAGTTTATTATATTCCTTTGATACGTTCCCGACAGAAATTTGAACCTTATTTCTGTAAATGTTTGTCTGCTTTGCATGTTGTCTGTTTGTAAAATGTTTTCCTCTTTTTTAAAATATTTTATTTTATATCCATTGGTTTTGGAAGTACCACTCTGATTCTACTTTGATCTAGTATTGGATACAACTTGGATGGCTACCCCTATGCCTTAGTGGCTATGTATATGTATATATGTGCATTAGTGGCTACTCAGTGCCTTAGTGGCTAATCTGTGTCTTAATGACTATACATTCACCTTAGTGGCTACACTCGCCCGCACGGCGTTACTTGCCTTAACAGCTATACTTCGTACCTATGTGGAAACCCTTTGATTTTGAAATTTCTAATAAGCTAAAAAGATTTTTGACTTCTATTTTGGAAATTTCTGATAAAGCTAAAAGGTTTTTTTGGACTTTTGTTTTGGAACTTATAATAAACTAAAAGGGTTTCCTTAAGGATTTCACTTTGTTCTAAAAGTACACTAGCTTTGATAAAGTTTGAAAACGTTTTTGAAAGATCTTACTCAGTTCATGAATGTGTGTGTGCATGATGTACACTTTGTCTACGAACATTTTCGAAATGGATTTTGGAAACACTATTACTTATATATAGTGTGTATACCCATATGTATACTTGGCTATATTTGCATGCAGTATTTTTGAATTATTTTTAAAACAGTTTACGTGAGACTCGGACCCTCTCTGAAGTGTTATCTCTCACTGGGCTCTTACCCCCTTCCTTTTTCTTGTTTATTTTTATTTCATTTTCAGGTTTTGTTTGAAGTGGTTATCCGATCTTCCAAGCTCAGTGAGGCATCCCTCTGTCTACAGTCAATGGCCTATTGTTCGGGCCAGCTATTTGTTATGTTAGGTGCTCCACACCGGGTAATGAGTTATGGATATGTATCTGATAATATATTTGGTTATACTAAATTTTACTCATAATGATTTATTTTGTATTTTGATATTATGTTTATGTTTTATTATTCAAAGGTATTTTCTTAAACACTTATTATTTGTTAAATGGTTGTAATAAGAATAATAATAATTTGGGTAGATGTTTTGTTCTTTGAGACTTGTGCGAGATGGGTTAGGCCTCCGTTTCGGTTCGCGTTGTACACCGGTCATGGTCCAGAAAAGGGTCGTCACAATACACCTAAATTTATTTGTGTACACCTTTGTATACATAAATTTCATGTTGTGTATACCTTTATACACCTAAATTTCAAATATTTTGCTATAAACGTGTTATTTTTCCTTAAATAAATTGTTAAATTATTAAACTTAAAATGCATATATTTCAACATAACGAATACAAATTGTTCATGTTACATAGTAATAATTTAAAAGTAGAATAAGAATACATAATATTTAGTGTATATTCCTGTATAAATGATCCCAAAGTCGAGCCTATTTGTGAGCCTGTTCATGAGCTTATTATAAGAGCCTACTCTTGAGCTTATTTAATGAGCTTGTTCGAAAACCTGCTCACGAGCTTGTTAATCGAGCCTGCTCGCGAGCTTATTAAACGAGCTTGTTCACGAGCTTATTAAACAAGCATGTTCACAAGCCTGTAATCTAGTCTGTTCATGAACACACAAACGAGTCTGTTCGTGAGTCTGTAATCGAGCCTGTTTATGAACACACAAACGAGCCTTGTTCATGAGCTTTTTGCGTCAAGTTTTCGGGTGTTCAAGCTAGGCTTGTTTAGAAAGTTGAGCTTTAAATTTTGTTCAAGCTCAACTCGTTTATTATCGAGTCAAGCTCCGATACGCTAGCGTGTGCCTCGGCTTATTTGTAGCCCTATCTATCACTTAGATTATTATTTAGTTTTTATTCATTTTTCTTCTAAATTTGTTTATAATGTTTTTGTTTAGCTTTTATTCTAATCAACATATATATAATAGTTAGGGAGTTTTCTCCAGCTTTTGACAAGTGTCTTCTTAGTTATTTAACAAATGAAATTTTAATATTAAAAAACTATTGCTTAATGCCTTTATAAAAAATGGCTATATATATATATATATATATATAGTTTGAGAGTTTTGCCTAGATTTCGTCAAGTGACATTTTAACTGATTGATATGTGGTGACTTTTCTAAATATTATCTCTTTTCCTTTTTGTAGTGTAATATTAAAAAAAATCTAAAATCAATAATTACATAACAAACACAAATCAATATGTGTATCAATATATATTATTTCACATATAAATATATTTATATAATTTAACGCTATGATTAAAAATCTAGCTCGCATGTGATTTAGAGTGGACTGCTAAAATGTCAAAGTATTGATCTTTTTGAAAAGAGAGAATTCGATATAAAAAATAATAGTGATTTGATACTTTCAATCAAATTAATATTATAATAGTTATATTGGCTTAATTCAATGCATGCATATGTATTCGCTTAATTAAAACTACAATCTTTTATTTTGATGAATCTATATTGTCACGACCCAAAACTGAACCATGACCAGTGCACAAGGCAAACCGTCTAAAAGAGCCTGGCCCATCTCGCACAAGCCTGAGAGAACAGAATATTCACCAAACTTTTATTCCAAATCATAATTAAGTGAAATGACTAAAATTTTTCTTTTATAAAAATAATTCCTTCTAAATAGTAAAACATAAATATATTAATATTTTAAATATTTAAGAAAATATTTATAAATAATTTATAAATATCAAAATAAATAATTATTCTAATACAAACGTAATGTAATATCCCGCATGTTCTAACCGGAATCTAGTTGTATTCCGAGATGAGTTGGAGATTGGAGAGTGTTTGGATGTTAAGTTGTGTGAAATGCACATTTGAGGTCATCTACGTGCATAGTACTGGGTACGACACACGCAGACAAGGCTAGAGTTTGACCGCGAGCGTGCGTGAGTTGTAATGTATGTTGGAGGTCATCTACGTGCACAGTACATGGTACTACACACGTAGTCAGGGTTTGGGTTTGGTCGTGAACGTGCTTAGGATCGTCTAGGTGCGTTGCAAAGCTTCTGTGCACGTTGATCACCTTTTGGGTGTGAATCGTGAACACGCTGAGGCCTTCTACGCACACAGTAGGAGGTGAAATGCACGTAGATTGTAGATATGGGAATTTGGGGTTACCAGATCTGTCGTCTACACACGTGGTATGGGACACCATCCACGTAGAGCACGGTCCTACGTGCGCAGAACCCTTCCTACCCATGTAGATGTGTTACAGCTGGGCAACGTTGCGTGAAACGCAGCACTTCAGCTCGTGAGTCGATAAATACGCCCCACCTACCCTTCTTTCGGTCATAACTCACCCCAACCACCAGAGCACTTTCTCATTTATTTCTCTTTGATTCTCCTTACTTCTCCTTGCTCCTACAATGATTATTAAGGTAAGAAACATCCATTAATCCCTCCACTTTCTTATTTTTCTATGCATTTGAGCATTCTAGGGCTCCGACCAAACTTTAAGTTTGGATTAGATCTTTCCTTTCCTGCTGGAATGGGAGTTAATGGATCTTTCCTTTCCTGCTGGAATGGGCTCTTTCTTTTGGGTATTAGAGTTTTGCACTGAAATGTTGTTGGTTTACTGGGTTGCCATTTGGATTTTGATGTATTTGATTTGGTTTACTCGTAAACCTTATTTTGAGTATACAGACTGTATATATATATATTACGTTGATTTTATATAAATACATTTTATATTCCACATATTTTTGAATAACAAATGTTATTAAATGTTTTGGGTAGTAATCTGATCTTTGAGGCTTGTGCGGATGGATCGGGCTTCCACAGATGGTCCGCCTCGGACGCCGGTCATGATTTTAGAAACGGGTCGTGACACATAACCCACAGAAAATTCGGTGTGGAACAAATAATACAAAAGACGAACTGGGGCCTGACCAAAAGAGCTCTCACCACTTAACAGATAGCCTCATAGAATGTCAAATAGTTGCTACCTACAGAATCACCTAAAAATATTAAAGAGAATGGGGTGAGTTAACTCAGTGAGGAAATGACACTCCAGATCGCCTCTGAGACATCACATAAACTGTTTTGAAATTTTTTTTAGAAAATACTACAAGCAACTATATAATTAGATACTGATAATATACACTCGTATACATACAGATAGTAATTCAGAAATTTATTTCGAAATCCTTCGCAATTAAAGTAGACAACAAACAATAATATGGTTCAAGTAATTAAAACGAATAGAATATTTTATTTCCAAATTATTCATTGAGATTAAAACATTTAGAAACTTAACGAAATCATATTCAAGTAGAAGAAGTCAAGATAAATAAAAGTTCAAATGTATAATAATACTCAAATGCTTTTGAGAAAAACTTTCACATCCAAGGTAAACCACATGAGATCAAATGATGTCATTTTCAAATAATAATTTATAACGTATGTATAGCAAGTCTGATAATGGGATGTTAGCCACTGAATAACAAAATATGTATGCTAACAGATATTGAAGTGATTGTGTCACTGAGATACATGTGTCTGGCCGAACACACGGCTACTGTACTACCCAGGTAACAAAGGCTTTCTCAGAGCAGTGGTATACTAAAGGATACATTTAACCCAATAGTATAGATGCCCCATATATATATATATATATAATCCATACAGACATGCAGGTATATTAGAGTATAAAATCAAAAAATTGTTACATAAAACAGTTTAAGAAAACACAGGAAACCCATTGTCACATAAATGGTTTAAATTAACCAATCTGTAATACGATCTACAGAGAACATATATAAATATATGTTTAAAACCATATAGGCATACGAATCAGATAATTAATTTACAATATATATATATATATATATCAAAAATTACTGAATAATTTTTAATTACTGAACAAATTTCTTATCTCAGAAAATATCATTAAATCCAGACGAAAATCTGATTACAGAAATTATAATAATTTCAGAAACAAAATACTTAATATAAAAACATTATTAAAACCAGACATAATACTTATTTTGGAAACAAACATTTATTTCAGAAAATATCAGAATTCCCAAAACAGATTTTCATAGCAGAGGTTATCACATAAATTAGATTTTATTATCTCCAAACCATTATTAATACCGGATTACATACAAAGGTCAGACATATCACAAATGTATGGGGTTCAGAAGACACAGCCTATGTGTCTGAAACTGTCATCGCACTCACTTGGACGCCAAGTTAATAATCCAACTTACGGTCCACCAGTGAATGGTTGGTCATATCAGAAGTCAAATAAAGATGAAACAGAGACGAATCACAACAAACTCAAATATGATAACTGTGACAATACAAAATATGTATGAATGCAAATACAGACTCAAACCCTGAAAATGACAAAAATCCTATTTCAATCAAATATCTCAAAATATAGTAATTAATCTCCCATTTATTCAAAATCCTATTTTAGTCCCCATAATTTGCAAAATTATCGAATTTAGTCCCTCTGAACCAAAGCTTACTTGAGTTAACAAATGCTTTAGTCGAGTAAGATATACATTTGGCTTGCTCAAGTGATCTAAAAGTCTTACTCGAGCAAGACACACCTTTGGCCAAAAATGAACATAACCTAGAATTCATCCCACTATCAAAAATACTATTTAATCCATATAACTCACCTCGAATCAAAATTTGTTAACAATCTGTTGACATTAACCTAACATCTAGATTTCCACAAATCACCAATTAAACAACCAAAATCAGAAAACCATCAATTTCTCTTCCAATTTCCTAGACAAATCAGAAATCCATTTATTACTCCAGTTCTTACTCAATCTTACCTTAATTCATTATCAAACAATTTCAATCCATTCATTTCAATTGAAAACAGAATCTCAGAATCATCTCATGTTCACCAACAATCAATTTCCTGCAACCAAATCAAGTTCAAAAGGGGTTCTACGTGAACTAGAAACAAAAAAAATCAAGTCAGAGAAGTAATTTTACCTTGAATCCTTGAAGAAATGGATTAAGAAGCAAAGAGACTGGATGAGAAGTGTTTCAGGGTGTCAAAAGAGGTGTTTTGGGTGAAAAATGACCGACAAAATCAAATAAAACCAGATAAATACTCGTGCACCGACTGCACCGTTTGCCCAGAAATAAGGATTACTCGAGTAAACCAAGTGTTTACTCGAGTAAGGCATTGCTTCAGCCCAAAATCAAACCTTATTTTACTCGAGTAGCAACTCCTCTTATTCAAATAATGCATGTCTTCTTTTACTCGAGTGACACAATATCTTACTCAAGTAATCTAGGCTTTTGGAAGAAATAAAATTTCACCTCTACTCGAGTGATTCTCTCCATTACTCGAGTTATCAAAGCTTCATATTACTCGAGTGACGCCTTTATTTACTCGAGTAACCATGCACCTTTCTCAACAAATCTTAAATTCACTAAAGAGTTCATCCATGTATCGAGCTGGTCGTTACATATATACTTCTCTAGGAATAAGAAATAACATATTTAATTCACAAAAAGAATTATATATAAAATTATAAAATTTCATAATAATTTTAAATATTTAATAAGTTATAGTTTCTCTTCTAATTTACTAATGTTTTGATTTTTATTATTGAAGTATTAATTTCAAAAATATTTTTAAAGAAAAAATATATTAATTTATTAATTTAAATAAAAATATTGTAATTTACCGTGCATAGTACAAATATTGCGCTAATTTCATTCTAAAAGAGGAAGGAGGGAGAGAAAGAGAGAGAGTGATGAGAAATTGAAAATAAAAAAGAAGCATAGTTTTAAAAATAATTTGGCAACAATATTATCATATGAAAAGAAATTTTAAGAAACTGAAACCAATGAGTAGGCCTGTCAATGAGGCCCAACAGAAACAAACCCACCTGAAGCTAGGGCCTCGCACTATAAATTCTATCGAACACAACCCTTTAGGGTTTCGGAGAGAGTAGGGTTTCATAGAGAGGTGAGAGAGGGACTGCAATGGTGAAGTTCTTGAAGCCGAACAAGGTTGTCATTGTCCTCCAAGGCCGCTACGCCAGTCGGAAGGCGGTGATTGTTAAGTCCTTCGACGATGGCACGCGTGACCGCCATTATGGCCACTGTTTGGTTGCAGGGATAAAGAAGTACCCAAGCAAGTTTATCAAGAAGGATTCAACGAAGAAGACCGTGAAGAAGTCTCGTGTCAAGTGCTTCATCAAGCTCGTGAACTACCAGCATCTGATGCCTACTCGCTACACTCTCGACGTGGACTTGAAGGATGAGGTGACCGTCGATTCTTTACAGAGTAGGGAAAATAAGGTCACTTGTCACGATCCGTAGCGATCCTATGACCGACATATGAGGTGAACCGTCTATGGGAGCCCGACCCATCTTGCACAAGCCTCATGGTTCATAACTTACTACCCAAATTCAATTGATTAAAATATTTATTTAATTAAAACATTTATTATTTAAAACATACGATAAAATAAACATATATCATATATGAACTATTCAAAACATATATATGAATATCATATTAAATCCAAAATACATCAAAGTATAAAGGTAACCCAATAACCCGACAATATCTCGGTGTAGAGTTCTAACATCATAAACATAAGAGTTCGATCAAAAGGGTGTCACTAACCAAATGACACCTCACTGGTATCCAAAATGCAAAAATGTCGTCGTAGTCAAAAGTAGTCAACCTGCGGGACAAAACCAACAATAGACATAGAAAGAAAAGGGGGTCAGGGCCCAGTTAGGGAAAACACTCCAGACCGCCTCATACGTGCCTCACAAAGACTGTTTTGAAAACAGTTTAAAATACCACATACAGGTATAGACGTATACATATACATATACATGCTATAAGTAATAGCTTTTTGAAAGTTATTTCGAAATCATTCGCAAGCAAAGCATCTAGCAAGCATGAAAATATACTCAATAATCATTCTGATTCTTAACACATGGTTTCATAGTGAAAACATATAGCTTTGATAAGGGACCATAATCATGGGTGTGCTCGTGGCATTATATAACATGGGTGTGCTCATGGCACCATATAACATGGGTGATGTGGACTCAACCACCATAATAACAATTCACGTGTTGGATCAGAACAAGAGGCTACCGACATCCCTGGTAGCTGGGATTTCATAATATATATATCATTGGTATACCAAAGGCTACTTCGACCCCGTAGCATAAAAACAAAACCATAATATTTCATAGCATAAATCGTAGACATGCATTTAATCATTGGAAATCATAAGATATATAATACATATATATATCCATTTCATAAAACATAGGGTTGATTATAAAAATCACATAATCATTTTATTCATTTAACCAATCCTTAGATTAGTCCATTTTCATAATCATGTTCAGCACCTCATAAAACATAATAGGAGTTTCAAGGCA
>CAODLS010670556.1:0-10873 GCA_948243855.1 Flueggea neowawraea | reverse complement strand
CAACTTAATTCAAATCCAAGTCCATAATGGGTTTAATTAGGTGTAATTTTATTGGGCTGGCCAAATTTGTTTTGGCATAAATTAATTGACTATTTTTATGAATTTAATTTTTATGGCAAGTAGCATATAGTTAGGAGTCCTAGTCTATCAAGGACAGCTATTATAAGGCTATTTAAACCATTCATAGCCGAAATATTAAGAAGACTTTTTTTGATGATATTTTAACCTAAAAGCCGAATGATTTTGTCTTTGTGTTCTTACGTAGAATACATGCCTTTAAGGAACATTCAAGGAGCTTGATCACCTTCTTGTTGAGTGTTTCGAAATTGGAATTCTGAAACGAGTTTTATTTATTCTAATTCCTTGATCATTCACCTAAGCAACCTTTTTCTAACCATTCTTGGGGGTTGAAATCAAATTGTTGCTGGGGGTTTTCATGTTAGTGTGTTGGGGTCCGAATACTCAAAGGGGTTCTCAAACTTATTCGTGGAGGTTCCCGTATCATTTGGTATCAAAGATTTGTCTCTAGATCAAGTCTTATCTTTACCAATTTCTTTTGCCTTCCTTCTGAAATTTATTGTGTTTTTGTTGCGTTTGAATTCAGTTTATACTAGTCTTCCGTGTGTTGCTCTTGTTCTTGAGTTATCGTTCTTTTTTATTGGGTCATTTATATTTTTAATTTGAAATTGTTACAAAAAAAAATCTGATATTTTCTTTTAGCATCCGTGATTAAGAGTAAAAAAAAAAGAGAAAAGAAAAGCAAAGAAAAGAGACGAATAAAAAAAAAAAGAGAATGGAAAATTTGGATGCTTGCATGATTGCTTCAGATTGGATTTCTTTTTTTTTTAATTCATATCCTAGCAAATCTTATCTTATTTGAGTGGGAAATTGCATGTGATTACATTCTTGCTTATTAAGGAATCTTGCAAATTGCAATTGCGTGACAAAATTGGAGTCTTCTTTAATTACTTCCTAAATTGGTTTATTTCCTAATTTTTTTTGGTTGATTTACGGTCCAATTTCGGGTTGGTTTCTTTATTTTAATTTTTTTCATATGTCTTTTGCATCTATTTGAGTTTTCTTAATTTTTTCTTCTTACGTGTTACATTAATTTTCGTTAGCCGATTTGCCTCAAACTTGTTTTTGCTCATTTTAATTTCAAAAAATTCCACACATTGTAAGCTTTTTGAATTTGTTTCTAAAAGTGTGATTCACCTAATAACATAAAAGAAATTAGCTAGAGTGGTGTGAGGAAAAACCTTGAGTGCATTCATTAATTGAGGTAAACATGAGTGAACATCCCCCATCTTTGAGTGTAAACACGTGAGGGAGTGCTTGTGAGGTCCTTGAATTATCTAACTTTCTTTGTAGCAATGTCAAACCAAGGTGGATATAATAGAGTTGGTCATGCTAATAGAGCTAGACAATGTGAGACTCAATATGGAGATGGGGAGTTGAAACGTTTTACTAGAGTTATTAAGTCTATGACAGAAAAATTGGAGCGCATGAATACAAGGTTGCAAGCATTTGCAAGGGGAACATCAAATCCCAATAAGAGGCAAAGGGAAGGAATAAGCTGAAATCTTCAAATTAATGACTTGGAAGATGAAAACTTTGACTACAATGAGAATGACAATGCAATTTTTGATGAGATGCCCAAATTGAAGGATTGTCGTGATGGGAGCATTGAGGAACCAATTCAAGAAGACTTATTAGTTACAAGACGTGCTCTTAGTACTCAGTTGAAGGAAGATTTCCATAAGGAGCAGTGGGACAAATTGTTCCATACAAGGTGTCATGTTCAAACTTGTAGTGTCACTGTTGATGGTGGGAGTTGCACTAACATGGTGAGCATTTTCTTTGTTAGCCGATTGGGTTGTCCACTACACCACATCCACGGCCATACAAACTTCAATGGCTTAACGATTGTGGTGAGGTAAGGGTAAATTGGCAAACTATTGTTTCATTAGCAATTGGTAAATATCATAATGAGGTTTTGTGTGATGTAGTTCCTATGCATGTTGGATATATCTTGCTTGGTAGGTCGTGGCAATTTGATAGGAGAGCTATGCATGATCGGTACCTCAATAGGTATACATTTACCAATGATGGGCGAAAGACAATCTTAACACCACTTTCTTCAAAAGAAGTGTATGAAGATCAATGTAAATTGGAAAGGTTGAGAGTGGAGACCAAAAAGAAAGAAAAAGAGAGTAAAAAGAATGCCATAGAGAGTGAAAATAAAAAAGAGTGAAAAGAATGAGAGAAAAGAAAAACAGAATCGGTCTCGAGAGAAAAGTACGAGGAAGGTGAGTTTGGTAGCCCAAGTAAGTGAGGTTAGGAATGCTTTGTATTCTAAAAGTCCAATATTTGTACTCTTGTACAAAGGGGCTTATTTGGCTACGAATGATCTTAACTCATCTTTGCCTAGTGTGTTTGTTGATCTTTTACAGGAATTTGAAGATGTTTTTCCAGAAGACATGTCGAGCGGTTTACCGCTGATTAAAGGCATAGAACACCAAATTGACTTCATTCCTAGAGCTGCCATACCAAATAGGCCAATATATAGAACTCTTCCTAGTTATACCAAGGAGATCCAAAGACAAGTGGATGAGTTGCTAGCCAAAGGGTATGTGAGGGAGAGTCTTAGTCCTTACTTGGTTCCTGTTATTCTTATGTGAATAAGGATGGAACTTGGCGAATGTGTGTGGACTGCAGAGCCATCAATAAAATCACTTTAAAGTATCGTCATCATATTCCTATATTAGATGATATGCTTGATGAATTGCATGGTTCTTGTTTGTTTACCAAAATAGACTAAAATCAGGTTATTATCAAATTCGAATGAATGTTGGAGATGAGTGGAAAACGGCATTTAAGACTAAATATGGGTTGTATGAGTGGCTTGGCATGCCATTTGGTCTTACTAATGCACCTAGCAATTCATGAGATTGATGAACCATGTATTGCGCAAGTACTTGGGTAAATTTGTTGATGTTTACTTTGATAGTATCTTAATTTACTTTAAGTGCTTGGATGATCATATTGTGCATGTGTGTCTTGTATTATACATACTTAGGCAAGAAACATTGTATGCTAACCTTGCGAAGTGTAGTTTTTGCATGGATAGGGTTAACTTTCTTGGTTTTGTAATGTCTAGTAACAGTGTTGAGGTTGATGAGGACAAGGTTAAGGATATCAAGGAATGGCCGAGGCCTAAGACTGCTATTGAGGTAAGGATTTTTCAAGGACTTGCTAGTTTTTATAGGAGATTCATTAAAGATTTCAGCATCATAGATGCACCTTTGAATGATCTTGTTAAGAAAAATGTTGGATTTATTTGGGGTGATGCACAAGAGCATGCGTTCACTGAACTTAAAAATAAATTGTGTTGCTTGCTTTGCCTAACTTTGACAAAACTTTTGAGATTGAATGTGATGCAAGTGGCATAGGGATTGGAGCTGTTTTGATGTAGGATCAAAGACCACTAATGTATTTCAGTGAGAAATTGAGTGGGGCGACGATGAAATATCCGACATATGACAAGGAATTATTTGCCTTGGTTCGAGCTTTGCAAACATGGCAACATTATTTATGGCCCAATGAGTTTGTGATACACACCTATCATGAAAGCTTAAAGCATTTGAAGGGCCAAGACAAGCTGAACCGTCGGCATGCCAAATGGGTAGAGTTCATCGAAACATTTCCATATGTCATTAAGTAAAAGCAAGATAAAGAGAATGTGGTTGTCGATGCATTGTCTAGAAGGTACACTTTACTTAATACTCTTCATGATCAATTATTGGGTTTTGAGTTTATTAAAAACTTGTATCCTACTGATGTTGATTTCGGTGATGCGTATAAATCTTGTGGTATTGGGGCTGTTTCGGATGATTTTTACTTGTTTGATGGATTCTAGTTTAAGCGAAATCGATTATCCATTCCTAAGTGTTCTATGAGGGAATTATTGATTAAGGAGGCACATGGTGGCTGCGTAATGGGGCATTTTGGGGTAAGTAAAATGTATGATATGTTGTTAGAACATTTCTTTTGGCCTAGTATGAAACATGATGTACATAAGGTTTGTGAGCATTGCATTAGATGCACAGAGGCTAAGTCTAGGCTGAAACTGCATGGATTATATACACCACTTCCTGTTCCTAATGAACCTTGGATGGATTTGTCTATGGATTTTGTCCTTGGATTGCCTAAAACTCAGAAAGGTTGTAATATCATTTTTGTTGTGGTTGATAGAGTTAGTAAAATGGCTCATTTTATCCCATGTCATAAAACTGATGATGCTAAGTTGATTGTTGTTTGTTTTTCAAAGAAGTCGTGTGTTTGCATGGCATACCAAAGAGCATTGTTAGTGATCGAGATGTTAAGTTCTTAAGTCATTTTTGGCGTGTGATATGGGGGAATCTAGGAACTAAATTGTTGTTCTCAACTACTTGTTATCCTCAAACTAATGGGAAAACTGAAGTAGTTAACTGAACCTTGATTACTTTGCTTCGGGCAATCATTGAAAAAAACATTAGGACTTGGGAGGATTGTTTACCATTTGTGGAATTTGCTTACAATAGGTCTATTCATAGCACTACACATTGTTCTCTATTTGAGATTGTTTATGGTTTTAATCCGCTTTCTCCTATTGATTTATTGTTGTTACCCCCTAACGAATTTGTCAATGTTGATGCTAATTCTAAGGCAGATTTGGTGAAGAAGTTACATAAGCATGTTAAAGAGAGAATTGAAAAGAAAAATGTTAAAGTAGCTTCTCGTGTGAACAAAGGAACAAAGCCTATGATTTTTCAACCTGGAGATTTGGTTTGGGTGCATTTTTGCAAGGAGAGGTTTCCACTTCAAAGGAAATCTAAGCTCAACCCGAGGGGAGATAGTCCTTTTCAAATCCTTGAAAGGATTAATGATAATGCTTACAAAGTTGATCTTCCAGGTGAGTATAATGTTAGTGATTCGTTTAATGTTGCTGAATTGAGTCCTTTTGATGTAGGTGATGCTTTAGATTCGAGGACGAATCCTTTTGAGGAGAGGCGGAATGTTATGGAACCACCTGCTGACCAGACTCAACATGGTCATGTTGAAGAGCTTCCAGACAGGGATTACTTTCAGTGTGGGCATGTCAAAGAGGATTTTTGGCCAAAGCTTAATGACAAGGACCAAGTGCACGACCAGCATTCTTCTAATCTAATTAGCATGCCTCTAAGACCCCTAATAAGGTCTCGATCAAAGAAGTTTCAGCAAGCATGGATCCATTATCTACAAGGCTTGGTGAACTCACTTAGATATGGCTTGCAAGGCCACTGTTTTGGGACAAAGGCGGCTCAAGTCAACTACAATTTAATTCAAATCCACGTTACTGATGGGCTAAATTAGGTGTGATTTAAGGGTTGACCGAATTTGTCCATTGTCATAAATTACTTTCTTATTTTTATGTATTTAATTTTATGGCAAGTAGCATACAATTAGTAATCCTAGTTTTATGGTAATTAGTTGTTATTCATGAGTCCTAATCTATCAAGGACAACTAGTGTAAGGCTATTTAAAACACTCTTAGCTGAATTTATGAGGAGACTTTTTTTGAAGAAATTTTAACCTAAAAAGTCGAATGCTTTTGTCTTTGTGTTCTTGAGTAGAATACATGTCTTTAAGGAACATTCAAGGAGTTTGATCACCTTCTTGTGGATTGTTTCAAAATTTGAATTCAGAAACGAGTTTTCTTTATTCTAATTCATTGATCATTCACCTAAGTAATCTGAATTTTAACAATCCTTAGTAGTTGAAATCGAATTGTTGTTAGGAGTTTTCACGTTAATGTGTTGGGGGTCCGAATATATAAAGGGTTCTCAAGCTTATTAGTGGAGGTTCCCATATCAGAAAAACCTGTGAATTCTCTGACCTTCTAAGGCTAAAGGAAGAAGAAGAATTCAAGTGGAAATCACAGTATGAGGAAGCATTCAATAAGATCAAAGACTACATGTCAAAGCCGCCAGTGTTAATGCCACCAAGGAAGGACCAACCCCTCCGGCTCTACCTGTCAGCGGCAAAAAACTCCATTGGGTATGTGTTGACTCAAAATTCCAGAGGTAATTAACAAGCTATTTATTACTTGGATCGATTACTGAAGGATGTTGAGGTGAGGTACTCTTCCATTGAGAAGGTTTGTTTGTAATTATATTTTGCTTGCACCAAGTTGAGGCATTAGATGGGCGGAACTGTAGTATTTATGATCTCTCTTATGGATGTTATAAAATACATGCTAACAATGCCTTTAATCACTGGAAGAATTGGTAAATGGGTCGTAACTTTGGTTGAATTTTCTTTACAATACATGCCACAGAGGGCTGTGAAAGGACAGGACATAACAGATTTTTTGGCAGACCATCCTGGCTTAGAAATGACAGAGGAAGAAGAGCCAGAGCTAAATATTATTTACTTGGAAAGGACCCCTTGGATATTGAAATTTGATAGGTCCAGTACTGAGGCAGCCGTGGTTGCAGGTGTGGTTATTGTCTCTCTTGCTGGCACCAAAACCTGGTTGTCTTTTAATATGAACTTTTCATGCATAAATAACCAGACGGAATACGAAGCCTTGACTATAGGCTTGGAAATACTCAAATATTTCAAAGTAAAAGATTTGGCCATTAGGGATTCACAATTGATATTGATGCGATTGAGCGGGGAGTACGAGTGCAGTAGTTTTTTGTTGGCACCATACTTTGCTGCCGCAATTCAACTCATTGAAGACTTTGAAGAGGTTAGTCTCTGCTAAGAGAATTGGGAAGCAGATGGGATGGCAAGAATGGCATCCGGAGTAAAAATGATTGAGGAATTCACCGAGAAGGTAGTTCTAATTTAGAGGAAAGATCATCCCTCAATTGAGAAAAGAGGGATGACAGTGGAGTCTTTCAATATTGAGGAAGAAGTAGTTAGAGATTGGATGAGCTCAATCAGACAGCACCTGGAGACTCCATCTGCCAAAGCCCCTTACGAGATTAAAATGCAAGCTTTGAGATATGTGCTTATAGGGGGACACTATACAGAAAGCGATTTGATGGCCTCCTGCTAAAATGCCTAGGTCCTTTGGAGGTTATGGAGGTGATGAAGCAAGTTCATAAGGGGTTGTAGAGCCCATAAATCTAGGGAAAATATGAGCTAATTGATCAAGAGACACGGTTACTTCTAGCCCAACGGATTGAAGGAATGTATTGTCTGTGCTAAAGGTTGTTGTCAATGTCCCAGCAGTAGATTTGTCTTACATGATCAAACTGTGGCCATTCTAGGGATGTGCCATTGATCTTATAGGTAAAATTTATCCTTCTTCATCAAAAGGGCACTCTTTCCTCATTGTGGCTACTGGCTATTTCACCAAATAGGCAGAGGCTCTTCCTATGAAGAAAGTGCAACAAGGAGACATGGTAAAGTTCATCAAAGAACATATCATCCATTGTTTTGGCATTCCGCAATCTATTACAACTTATCAAGAAACTATGTTTACCGTGGAGATAACACAGGAATTTGCTGAGGATTATGGCATAAAGCTATTGAACTCCACGCCACAATATGCCCAGGCATCCATTTGCTTACAGAGATTGATTGAAGACAAATCGAGAGAATGGCACCATTTGCTTACAGAGACATTATGGTCAAACTGTACCTCAAAGAGGGATGTTACAGGTATCAACCCTTTCATACTCATGTATAGGCATGATGTCGTTCTCCCTATGGAAGTGGTGGTGCCTTCACTCAGGGTTGCTCTTTAAAATAATTTAACCCCAGAGGAATATTCTCAAGCAATGGCTATCAAAATGGAGGATTTTGATCAAGAGAGAATAGATGCCCTTAACAAAATGATTGTGCAGAAAAAGAGGGTTTCCCAGGTTTACAATAAGAAGGTGAAGAAGAGAGCCTTTTATGAAGGTGATCTAGTGTGGAAATTAGTCCTACCAGTGGGAGTTTAAGATAGGAGATATGGGAAATGGTCCGCTAACTGTGAGGGCACACTTATTGGCTAGCAAGCCTGGAAGGAGAGCCACATATGAGGTTTATTAATGGGAAATATTTGAAAAAATATTATCCTAGTATGTGGGAAAACATCCAGGTTGGCTTTATAGCCATTGCTACATAGATAATAGGATGGTAGGAGTTGGCTTTAAGGCTACTCAATTTCATCTAAATGTAATAAAGTTGGCTATTTGGCCACTTTTGTGAATGAATTTAGATTTGCCGTACTAGACTATCCTATTCATACAGTCACTTGAAGCACATTATTTTGAAATAGTATTATAAGAAAAGCAACAAAAGGGGGATAGGCCTTTTAACCATCCTCAATGTGAATAAAAAATAAAAGTCAGTGCCTGTGCAATTGCTTAAATGATGCAAATCAATAAAAAGAATAGTATCTTGGTTATCAATAAACAGGCTAACAACCATTTTAATTAGCCAAAAGGGCTAGTTCCTAACAGAAGGGAAAAGAGCATATTTTTAAAAGAGGTCATCCATTATGAGCTCCTACAGTCAAATGGATAGAAACATTCCTACAAAGCATCTGCTACCATTAACAAAAAAGAAAATTTTAAAAAAATAATTGGCGCATATATCAGTCCAGGAAGGAGAGGTGCATGTTCTTCAAGCCTTCCCACTAGATGTAGCAATCTTCCTCACTAGCTCTAATATTTTTGGCAACCTCTTCAATTTCTAAGACTTGAGACGAAAGGGAATTTTCTTTTTGGTCTGCCTCAAGCTGGAGATTTTCCTGATTGGTTTGGAAGGTCTCTGCCTGGGATAGTGCATCTAAAGCCTCAGCCTCTAAAGTTTCAATTCTGGCCTTCAGTTCATAAATTTGAGGGTGTTTATCATCATGGAATTTACTGAAATGCAGTACTTCCTACTCTATCTCATCAACCCTGTTATACTTTTCTTTAAGAGCAATTTGTGCACTTTCGAAATTATTCATCTATTCTTGTTGACGATTCCTTATAGCAGTATTTTTGGTGAAGTCCTAGACAGACAATAGCTGATGTTTGACAAAAAGGATTCAATGTATATGACCTATAGTAGTAGCCACGGCCTGAAGATGGGTCAAGAACCGAATCAAAACCATGGTGAATGATCTCTTTAACTTTAACCATTGCTTCTGTAATCAAGTCCAGGGTAGGAAAACTTACGACGAAGGTGGATGTGCTTTTGGAACTAGCCAAGAAAGGAAGATTCACGGCTGCTTAACCGAGCTTCCAATTGGGACCCGTCTGGTGGAAGTGCCCTGTAGAGCCAAAGGTTTAGTCAAAACAATCAATTCCCGGAAATAATTGATAAAAGTAGATTGTGCTATACCTTACATGAAAAGGGAACCACGGTGGAAGAATGGGGGGTCTCCTCAGTGGTGGAAGCTGGTGTGGGAAAGGTTTCTTCGACGGGAAGGGGGATTGTCTTCCTTACATCCAGTCCTACTTTTTGTTGCTAAATCTTGTTCACTACCGCTACCACTATCCACAGCAGTGGAATCCTCATCATCTAATAGGGGAATAGTTTCTAGAGCCTTGGAAGTTCGGAAGGAGGATGTGAAATGGAAGAGAGCCTAGAGGAATGTCTTTTTTGAGGAATATGTTCCTTCTTTGAAGAAATCAAGGCCTTTAGAGTCTTTGGTTCTTTGGCCAAGATTTTCTGTTTCTTTGAAGGAGGGCTAGGAGAGCCTTTTGTCAACAACTTGGTGTGGCTTATACCTAAAGACTAAGGCAAGTGTACCTATCGTCCATAGTAAGTGGATCCTTGAGTACCGAGTGTCGTATCCCACAGAGACTACGATTATTAGCTACTCACTCTTCTTCTATTATCTAGCCGATAAACTAAATGATTTCAATCTATAAAATAAATAAACTAAGCAAATGTAAATTAAAGATAGAATAAACGATAGGAAGATGGTACCTAGACGCTGAATCCCCCTATACCGAATTAAGTAACAAGGACTCGTTATTCAAACACTCATTCATGCAATTTGGCCGTGGAAATTCCTAAGGTATATTAACCTCTCTCTCGAGTTAGCTAATGCCTAACGACTAGGTTGATTAACCGAAATCTCTTCCTTACTAAAACCCCTATCGTTGCTTTAACACTCTGCTCTATGAATTTCTCTATTAGGTTTGACCCTAATCTGGAGGATTTATGTCGACCTATCTCTAGGTTTGCATGCAACTCCTCTCAATTATGAATGGTCTATCATACACAGAATCTCTCGATTACACATGCACGAAATAATATTGGAATCGAAAGCCTAGCAACAATCAATTCAACAATACGCAATATAAATCATAATTGAGTCGCAATCCATAAATCAATTGAATAAATAACATAATCCAACATCACATAATCTGCCTAGGTTCATCACATCTAGGTACGTAATATAATTAGTTCATAAATAAAGAGAGATAAACAACAAGTTCAAAGAGAAATCTAGAGAGAGAAGGAAAACCCATGATTGAATCCTCCAATTCTTCGCGAATTTGCTTCGTTCTTGATGCCCAATGATGTTCTTCTTTGTCCCACGTTCTATGGCCTCTAAATATGTGTATTTGTGTCTCCAGGTCGGCTCTCCCTCAATCAAAGCTGAAACCCCATTTAAACAGGCGATTTAGGGTGTTTGGAATAAGACACGGGCACGGCCATGCCCAATCTTCCCCATCCGTGTGATTCATTTAACCTTCAATTCCGCACCTTACCATAGGACACGGACACGGTTTTTGTCCGTGTCCAGTCCATCATGTCCGTGTAATAACATGTATGGTCGTGGATGTCCAGTTTTCTTCAGTTGCCCACTACACGGACACGGTTTCATGTTCGTGTCTTAACCTCCAATGAT
>CAODLS010670536.1:0-10597 GCA_948243855.1 Flueggea neowawraea | reverse complement strand
ATGCCTTGATTATACCTACTGTGTTGGTTACTGTTAATCAAAGAAGCCATTGAAGCACCAAAACAACTTTCCAAAAAATTTCAAATCAAGCTCCAGCCACAACCAACATCACCAAAGTAAATTTTCCACTGTCGCCTGAGTTAGACGAAGGGAGAAACATAGTGCAAATATCTACAATTGCCATTGAAAATTAGCTCCTTTTACTGGTCTTTGTTCGTCTTGTTGCTCAGTAATCCATTCTCTAAACCAAATGTTTAAAGAATCACATACAAGAGTGAATTCTCAGTTAAACTTTAAAGAATCAATTAGGCATTTCACCGAGCATGTAATGTGCAACAAGCAAAACAGCACAAATTGTTATCAATATTTCAATATTTGTATGCAAAACCAAAATAGTATGTAATTAGAACTAAGAAATTTATAATCAAATCATATACGAGAGTGAATTCTCATATTGCACATTACTTTCCAACCAATTAACTAATTCAGACATTAACCAAAATAGCCAGTTGTTATCTCATGGCCGCCTCTCTCTCGCTATCTCTCTTGGCATCAGTGTCTCGCTCTTGATCTCTCCTTTCGTCGATGAAATTTCAGTGACAAACAATTCAATTCAATCAATTAACTGAACTAATAGGCTCTTTAGAACCAAATAAAATCATCCCCACCTTGTAGTCGCATGTTTAATGTCGTTTCTAACAAGTCATGGAGCACAACGATGTCGTATTCAAATCCCTAAGTTGGCGAATGAAGTCGCCGATATCATCAGCAAATGCGAAATCGGAGAGAGCAAGGATAGAGAGAGAAAGAGAGAGGCCAACCTGTAGAGGAGGAGAGGACCGAGGAGGAACAGAAGGAGGAGGGTCGAGTAGAGAGGAAAGAGAAAGGAGTCAGAGGAGTTTAAAGAGAAGATAGATGAGAGGGAGAGGGAGCGAGAGGAAAGAGAAAAGAGAAAATAAAAGAAAGAATTGGTCTCAAATAAGAGTATTTTACCCTCCTTGTATATTTATGCATTTCAGAAATTATAATTCTCTTTCAATTTAACTTATTAATAAGTTAATAAATTTTATTAACAAATTTTGTTATTAATTTATTTATAAATTAACTTGTCCATAAATTTTAATAAATTAATTTTTATAGTTATATAAAGTATGTATTGTGAATTATTTGAAATTATATATAAGACATATTTAAATAAAATAAATTGTAATAGGTTGGACTTGGACCTATTATATGAGTAATTTTTTTCCAATGGTTTTTTGAAACTACAATTGCTTGATCTTTTGGTTCGGTGTCATCTGTTTAAAAAGCAAAGGTTTATTTATTTTAAAAAAGTGAATTTTCACAAAATTTATATTTGTCTTATAAACTTTGCAAATTACTCAATATAGCGTGAGCTTTCATTTATTTATTAATCATGTGTTCGTTAAAACTACAATATTTAACATATAATATTTAATATTTTTTAATGATTAGTGATAAATAAATAAAAAAATTATATATATTTTTAATAAAATATTATATACTATATGTTCATTAAAAAAATACTATACATTAATATTAACAAATGAGCCCCTATGTCATGCATATAATTATTAATTTTTTATAATTGTATGTATTAAATTAGAAAGTTCAAATTGTCCGAAAAGTTCAGACAAAAAGCTGCACAAGATTCTCAATTTCAGAGCTACAGGTGTATTAACCGGTTCTCTCTATGATATTTGCTTGAGAATCACGTGGAAGCAAATGTAGCACCCATTATATGAGTAATTATTACGTAGGGATTCTTTATGCGCCTTTCTTCCAACACTTTTGTTTTATTATCTTAAAAATTAATATTATTAATCGTAAAAAAAAAATAAACTACAAAATTGGACATGAAGAATTTTTTCCCCTTTAACAATCATGCTTTATTATTATATATAAAAAATTTCACAAAGACAAAAGGATAAATTAACATTTCAACTATTTTACATATTATTCAAAAAATTAACAATTGTTCATATTCTGTAACATTCTTTTTGTATTTGATTTTTTAATAAAATTCGGTCTAAAAGCTTATGATTGAATTACAAATAAAAAATAAGTAAATTATAATTTAATCAGACATGGAAGACCTTCATATGCAATAAACTCGAGACTAAATTTAAAAAAGACTTAGCAATGTTTAATCTTTTTGTTAAAAATTGTAGCAGGAAGGGGCATTGTTATGAAAATTTTAGAAGCAAATCGCTTAAAAAGCTATGGTTTATTTATTTTAAAAACATATGAATTTTCGCAAAATTTCTATTTATCTTATAAACTTTGAAAATTGTTCAAAATATCATGACCTTTCATTTCTTTCTTAATTATATAATCCATATAATCAATTTTTTTATAATGGTATTTAGTAAATTATACTAAAATATTCTCACTTAGAATTTAGTTATAATCTTGTTCAGACGTAACATACCATATCAAGTAGTGATTGTAGTATCTTATACAAATAATACACAAATAGGAGTTTTTAATTATTAATTAATAACTTAATTAATTAAATCATATAATTCTTATAAACAAAAATATTTAAAAATTTTAAAATTTAAATAAGTTAGTTAATTAATTAACTAACTTTAATTAATTAATCAATCAATAGCTTGATTAATTTTAAATTATCTATTGAATAATTAATTATTGATTAGATTCATAAAAAAATATTGAAAGCAATCACAGTATTATAATAAACTAATTAATCAGAACAAATTTGAGTTTACCTTGAGGATAGCACAACGAAATTTTTGGATAGATTGCTTTAGAAGGACAACAAGGTAATGTTAGTTACCACGAACCACAAATCTTCCCTAAACGGGAATGCGGTATATTTGTGCAACCTAAGAGCCTGCAAATTGATCTCCAAGTCATGAAAACTCATAAGAGAAAAATCTCTTCTTGCTTTCTAAGAGAGAGGGACAAATATAGAGAGGGAGAGAGGAGTCTGATCTCTTTTACGTCTGTTTTATGTAACTTAGGATTAGGGTTTCTTAATCCTGTCAGTATTTATACTGACCGGTTCGGTTCTTTGTAAACCAACCAGAAAACCACAACTAACCCAAACCAAACTGGTTCAACCAAAACCAATTTAGTAACTACCTAAATTAATTCTTATTAATTCGAGTTCGGGTTTTGCTTATGACCCAACATGGGCGGACCCATTTTTCAACATCTCCCACTCGCACATGGCGAGGCGTATCCACCATAGTCCTTTAATAAATACATATTTATTAAATTCAAGATTCAATCTGTCATATGACAAATAGGTGGCGCGACCGGCATACGACGAGAGCTACTATGTTGTATACTGGTTACAACTATACAACAGTTCTCGAAACTCTCTTCTTATTGTCAAAGTTGTGACACATTATCTTTGTCCTACATTTAAATATGCCCATACCCTAGACTGCCTTCCACAATTGTCGTTTTCAAAACTTATTGATCTATTGGAAGCTTAATTCGTGTTCACTATTATGTTTCTCTAAGAAACTATAACAGGCGCCTAACGAAACCACGAAACTTTTCCAATGTGTTAAGAAAGTAGTCTTCCTCTCTTACACTATATAATCCATCATGAATCAGTGTGCTTACCCAGCGTGATCTGTCCAGTCAAATCAAGCATAACTTTAGGTGACACACCAAAGTAAATACACCAACTCATACTTCATGTATACGTTAAGATTTATATGGGTAGATAATATATAGAACCTTTTGTTCACTGCAGGGTCTCATATTAGATAAATTGAGATGATCATTTCATAAGATTTCTCATCCCTTTGGTTGCATTACACACATGGTATGAACATATGCCATGGCATTCTATCATTCCTTGAAGGAGCGCATGTTTATCACATTAACACCATGCAGAGGCTTCGGTCAGAACGTACTCAAGCATTCTACCTTAGTCCATTCCTTCTAAGACTACCTCTGGTTTTAAGATGGGATTATACTATGCTAACATAAGCAATATTTAGCATTTGATCACTTAGTGACCATACATGAAACTCTCATTCATGGCGTATTTTGCAAACAAACCATACGAACCCATCTTGCAACAAATGTAAGGCGACATTCATGATTATAAACATTGCTCTCGTAAACACATTTATGTGCAAAATCTACCTCATCTAGGCATTCAACAAACTGATGGTTAAACCTAAGGTAAACACTTGTGTGGGTAGGTTACTTTTCCATCCAAAATGCTCTACTATACTCAATAGTCTTAGCAAACGTTAACATATAATATTTACCATCGTGTATTGCTAACAATGAAACTAAAAGAATGATGATTTTATTGCTCAAAAGAAAATCAAGTCATACAAATGCTAAACGCATAAATTTAGCTACTAATTAGTTAATTATTACATTTAACAATAGTATGTTCCTATATACTACGCAACTCATCTCTGGCTATTGGTTTCGTGAGTAAGTCTGCTATCATCTCACACTAGGAACGTACTCTATATTCACTTCTCCTCTTGCAACCATATTCTTTATGAAATGCTACTCTATACTTTTTCCATGGAATTTTGGACTTTTGGTGTAAGCAATTGCAAACCTACTATCACTATAGATACTTATGGACTTTGGTGATGTAGTAAATTCAAGTTCTTTGTAAAACCGCTTTAGCCATATATTTTTTTGTACTGCGACTGAAGAAGCTACATACTCGACTTCCATGGTAGACAATGCTACACAGGATTGCTTTTTGCTTCCCCAAGAAATGACTCCATTTTTTAGCAAGAAGACATAGCCAAATATGGATTTTCTTTCCTCTACATCACCACCTAAGTTAGCAATTGTGTATCATCTTAGTTGCATATCATTTCCTTAATAACACAATGCATAACTTGCAGTTTTCTTTAAGTATCTCAATATCCTTTTCACTTCTTTCCAATGTTTCTTCCTTAGGTTGGATTGATATCAACTTGCTAAGTTGATAGCAAAGTTGATATATGGCCTGGTGCACAACATCACATACATAATACTGTCTATGACACTCTTATAAGGAACTATTTTCATGTACTCTATATTTTGTAGTGTTTATGGGCACATTCCTTTGTCAAGAGACTCTCCCTTAGCAATTAGGGTATCAATAGGATTGCAGTTTGACATATTAAATCTCTTAAGGACTTTGTTAATGTAAGTCTCTTGCGAAAGAGCTAACAATATCCTTGATCAATCTCTCAAAATCTTTACTTCGAGAATGTACTCTGCTTCACCCATGTCTTTCATCATGAAGTTTGAAGAAAGCCAATTCTTTGTTTTGTTGATGAAAAATAGATCGTTCTCAGCCAACAATATGTCATCAACATACAAGGTTAGGATGACCAACCTATCATTCGCGCATTTGATGCACACGGTCCTCATCAATTACTTCAAAATCAAACGAGATTATCGCTTCGTGGAAATTGATGTACCATTTCTTTGAAGACTGCCTCAGGCCATAGATTGATTGTTTCAATTGGCAAATTTTATGTTCATTGCCCGGGACTACGAAACCTTCAGGTTGAACCATATAGATTTCTTCATCCAATTTCCCATTGAGGAATGCAGTCTTCACATCCATATGATGTAACTCAAGGTCTAGACTACTTACTAAGGCCAGAATTAACCTGATAGACTTGAATCTAACCATAGGAGAGAAAGTCTCATCGTAATCGATGCATTCTATCTGTGTGAACCCTTTTGCAACCAACCGACTCTTTTGTTGTTTGGGTTTACCATCGGCATATCACTTTATTCTATGTATCCACTTATTCCCAATAGTATTTTGGCCTTCGGGAAGATTGACCAAATCCCACACACAGTTTGCCTTTATTAACACCATATATTCTTCCATTACATTCATCCATTCTTCTTTTGCTGGTGATGAGTTAACCTCTTGCATATTGCGAGGCTCATCCTCGAATTAAAGTATAGCTGAAAGAGCTTTGCTCGATTTTTTGAGTGAAAAATGTTGTCGCAGTATTTGACCTATTTGGATCTACATGGTGGTTCTGCTTCTTGATAAACATGACGCATAAATTTGTCAAGATTCAGAATCGCACTCCCACTAGGGTAAAGTTCCATACTCCTACTTTAATTTGGAATCACACTCCCACTCAAATCAAGGACAGAATCAGGAACATCCACATTTGTTGGAGTTTGAGATACATTATCTCCACTCTCGACCTCAATTCTCCCACTCGGATGGAGTGATCCTGAGGTATAGGATTCCTGAGTCTCGTAGAAAGTGAAATCTTTGTCCACTTCTCCTAGATTAGGAAACTCATTCTCCAAGAATATGACATCTCGGGACTCAAACTCGATCACTGTGTTATTTTCTTGTTCTCCTACCAGAACATAACCTTTTGAGAGTTTAGTGTATCTTACAAAGATTCCCTTCTTACCTCGTGGGCCAATCTTCCCATGGTTGCTTGAGGTATCGTGTAAATGGCCTAAATCAGGTTTACGTCAAGTCCATACTTATATGGTGTAGACGTTACTGATTTATAAGGCACTCGGTTAAGGACATAGGCATCAGTGAGTAATGCATCTCCTCAAAAGGAAATCGAAAAATTCACTTATGCCATCATAGACCTAACCATATCAAGAAGAATTCGATTTCTTCTTTCAGTGACTCCATTTTTTTGTGGAGTTATAGGAATGGACAACTAATGCTTAATTCCTTTTTCATCATATAGTGCTTTGAATTCTTCCGAAAGGTATTCTCAGCCTCGATCGGTTTTCAAAGCTTTGATTGTTCTATCTTGTTAATTTTCAACGAGATTCATAAATCTTTTGAAATATTCTAATGTTTTAGACGTAAGTACAATCAAATATGTGTGACCATACATTGTATAGTCATTAATAAATGTGATGAAGTAATAGGCACCATGCCTCGCCCTCATGTTAATAGGTCCATAAATGTTTGAATGAATTAATTGCAATGGATATTTAGCCCTAATTGCTTTGCCAAATGGTTTTCTTACTAGTTTTCTTTTTAGGCAACACTCGCATGTAGGTAATTCAACATTTGATAGATTACCAAGCAAGCTTGCCTTGGCTAGTCGAACTAATTGATCTTATCCTCTATGGTCGAACTAATTGATCTTATCCTCTATGGCTAAGTCTAATATGCCACAGTTTTGTGTTATCTTCATTTTCATTAGAAGAAGATGCAATATATGAAACACTAGATTTATTCAAACTGTTAGGATTCAAATCCAAAACAATAAAACCATCTGAAATATAACCAAAACCATAACAGACATTGTTTAAGAAAAGGTTAAAACCATTATTCTCAAAAGACACTCGAAAACCAAGATTCATCAGTTGCATGATAGAAATCAAATTCCTTCTTATTCTAGGAGCGTAGAGGACATTTACAAGTATCAAGGAACGACCACTAAGCAAAGTCAATTTGCAAATGCCAATACCGTTGACTTCCTCTTTAGAGTTATTGCCCATGTATATCCATCTTGTTCCCCCTAAGAACTCATTAGAATTTGATAAAGGATTCCCTTTTCTTCATCAAATGGTCTGTGGCTCCTGAATCAATCACCCATAAAAGGCACAACTCTGTTAGGAATACTGAACTAGATACATTGGCATAACTAATACACAAGTTAAGACATTGTACCTTAGAGGGAGCCTTGCAATATTTTGTAAAATGTCCCTTCTTTTTGTAGTTGTAACATTTCAACTAAGAAATGTTCAACTTTCTTTTGGTCTTGTGCTTTTTCTTACCAAATGACTTGGTAGTCTTCTCTTCAGCCTTGCCCTTATAAGTGGAAGGTATATTCTTCCTCTTCCTGTTGTTCTTGTTATTGTGGGATCTTACCAAGTTAACCTCAGTACACATCTTGATTGATGCAAGACGATCCTCTTCAAGGTCCAAATGACAAACAACATCATCAAATATCTTGATGTTTTGATGATGTGTAAGGTGCAACTTCATATGCTCTCAACTGGTAGGCAAATAGCGAATAATAGTTTAAGCCTTCTGCTCTTCTGTCAACTTATGGCCTACATCACCAAGTTCATTGATCATATTAGACACTCTCTCAGATGTTTCTTCATTGTATGATCAGCTCATTTTTTGTAAGTATCAAACTTGATGGTTAGGGAGCGAAGTTTCGTTAACGACACTCCACCAAACTTCTCTTTTAAGGCCTCCTACAAGTCCTTAGCATTCTGATACTTACGGAATTGTTTGGTGATATCATCATCTATAACACTCAGCAGAATAATGGCAACAGTGGAATTCTTTTTCTTCCAGGCAAGATAATTGTCCTTATCACGCCTATGTTGATCAATGGTTCCATCCTCAGATTAGACAAAAATTGTTTCCAAGGCATTCTGAGCCTCATGCTCTTCAAAGATGTACTGGATTTTCATACTCCAGATTTCGTATTTGTCACCGTTCAGCTTTAGATCCTTGTTTAACTCAGCAACAATGGATTTTGATACAGTGGTCATTTTCACAACCTAAAATAAGGATAAAGATGCATTTGACACATGAGGAAATATAGCAATACACTCAATTTACTATCCACTTAAATTTATCTAGCCTAGTCTCTTATTGAGTACCGAATTGAACGAGGACAATAATGTACCGTTACCATCTATACAAAATAATTAACTAAGCTAGAATCAATTTATGGATAGAAATTGTTATGAATGTTTGATTCATTACTAAAATGTCCTATATTATTAATTGTATATCACTAAGTTACACATCTCAAGACATAAACAATAAATATCGTGTAGAATTTAAACACATAAATTGCATCACATGAATTAGGCAAACTAATTAGACCACATTCATAGTAATAAATAAAACAATTTTATTTATTAAACATAGGCATCTAAGAACAAACATTCATGAATAGTTTTGATTTTCAAGATAAAAACCAAACTATGAAAACAAATTCCTAAAATTGATTCAACTAAATCCAAATATCATGCTAAAACTAAGAAATGGCGAGATAGCCTTTTTTTTCCTAAACCAAGATAATCTAAGAACTAATCTTCACGAGATGGAGGTGGAATGAGCCACTCAAAATTCTTTGGGTAACTCTAAGGCAGTGGTTCCCTTATCCACTGAGGAATGGTGTGAGCAATTGGTCCCATAAATGAATGTATAATCGCACAACCACTCCGCAAGACGAGAACATTAGCACTTTGAGGTGATATAAAACCTCTCTCCTCCAGTTGCTTAAAGAACAAATTAAGAGCTCCATGCTAAGTCTCTATGTCATTGTTTATTACTATTGGCATAAGATGCCTAAGCAATGGATGAGATAGAGATCGCCTCATGACCTCAAGCAACCTTTCCTTATTACCACAACCAAAACCACCCCCTCCAAATTCACTCTTGCATCCTCCCATTAAGATCAACAACATGTTCCATAATGTTGAAGATATCATTTGGATGAACAAAGGTCGGCAGATGAATCTTCTGGATGGCTTTCTCCATTATTCTAAGTGTTGATTTACCCTTAGCCGACCTAGGCACACGAAGAGTTCTCTTCATTATCGCCATATCTGTAACAATTACAGGCACGAGTTAAATTATGATTGAAAAGCATATTTCAATCAAATAAAGAGACCAAGTATGTTTATAAATACAATAGTTTTATAAAAACACATTTACAAATAAGCATCACACTGACATATTTAAAACCGTAAATTAAACACATTTAATTAAGCAAGTATAATTAATTAATACACAAATAATGAACTAAAATTGCTTTTGGAAGTCGGAAAATTATCCAAAAATAATTGAAAATTCTGAAAAATATGTATTTAAAATCTTTAGAAAACCGTGAAAATTTGGAGCATGGAAACCTCCGCACGCACCTTCACGCACCACTAGAAGAGGAGAATACAATCGGTCGCGTGCCACTCTGTGTCAACTGCCACGGGCCATGTCCAAATGGGCCCACGTGGCAACCGTTGACATGTGTCACATCATGATTGGGTGACATGGCAATCGAATCTGATGTGGCAAGATGACGTGGACTGATAACATTTCATTGCCACGTGGCTATCTTTGGCATATGGCACCATGTCGTTGGTCCATTCGGCTAATGTGTCATACAGTCAACATCTCCATGTGTCGGATGATGTGTCATCTGCCTAGAAATTGAGGCCATGTGTCATCACTTGACTTGACCACGTCTCATCACTCTAATGACATATACTCTAACTTGGACTCCACGTGGCATTGTGTGAGTGGGTTTATATGGCACACGTGGTCGAACCACAACGCGCCTTGTGTGCCCTAATGCATCTATCCCCATTGGGACTGCATGCAGTTATAAGCACCCGAGGGTGGCGCATGCAAGTCACACGCTGCCTTGTTAGTCGATTCCGGCCATGAAATTTTCCATTTTAGGGTTTTGAATTATTCTTAGCACAATGGTGCAATTAGAATCGCGAAATTCCAAACTTCGTTTCAGCCTATTCGGACAGTCAAATCAGAACCAGATCAGTGAAAAAAGCAAAAAAATGAAATTTTCATCCAACATAGATCCCAACAAAGGCTAGACTAGGTTGCAGAACTCACAGTATTAAAGAG
>CAODLS010670390.1:0-12274 GCA_948243855.1 Flueggea neowawraea | reverse complement strand
TCTTCCTCACTCGACAACGTACGTCATACGCATGTTACTCACTCTCAAATCACATACTCGACATATCATGTTTCCCAACGCAAATCGGACCTCCCTCGAGATTCGATGACACCTAATCTCCGAAAATACGTCCGATTATCCTCAAGATCAAATCAGACTTAGCCAAAAAGCTACATTATTCCTTGACAGAAATGAGCGGAATATTACAGTTTTCTTTTGGTGGCTACAAAATGAGACTCTCACTCTCCATGTGGCTGCTGAAACATGACTTATAAAGCCTAATGGATTTATCACAAAATGGGCCTCTTGAAAATTGGGCTTTCTCCACACAGGAATGGACCCAATAGCCTAACAATTCTCCCCCTCCCGACTATGTGGAGAAAGTTGCCAAATTGGCAACCAAATGACATGCTTCAAACTTTAACTCAGGTAGTGCCTTAGTACATATATCAGAACCATTATCATCATTATGGATCTTTTCAAGTTCAAATTCTTTAGAATCCAAAGCTTCACGAATCCAATGATATCTCATGTCAATATGCTTTGATCGACCATGAAAAGTAGGATTCTTACTAAGGTGAATAGCAGTATGACTATCACAAAATAGCACATGCCTTTTTTGAGTGAAGCCAAGCTCAGTAATGAACTTCTTCATCCAAGCAAATCTTTGCTAGCTTTTGTAGCAGTGATGAAATCGGTCTCAGTAGTGGACAATGCAACACACTTCTGCAGTCTTGACTGCCATGCCACAACTCCCCATGCAAAAGTAATCAAATACCCGGAAGTAGATTTTCTCGAATCTACATCTCTAGCATAATCAGAATCAGTATAGCCAACAACAAGAGGCTTTTCACCCCCAAAGCAAAGTTTCAAACTAGTAGTGCCTCGAAGATATCTCAGAATCCACTTGACTGCCTCCTAATGCTTCTTTCCCGGATTAGACAATCTACTCACAGTACCAACTGCATGAGCTATATCGGGCCTAGTGCAAACCATTGCATACATCAAACTTCCAACTGTAGATGCATAAATAACCTTTTGCATGTATTTCTTATCTTGCTCATTAGAAGGAGATTGATCAACACTTAATTTAAAAGATGTAGCAAGTGGTGTACTTACAGTTTTAGTCTTATCCATATTGAACCGCTAAGGTACCTTCTCAATATACTTTTCTTGAGAAATCCACAATTTTCCACACTTCATATCCCGGATAATTCTCATCCCAATAATATGCTCTGCTAGTCCCAAATCTTTCATTACAAAGCAATTACTTAACTCTTTCTTCGAGCTATCAATTTGGGATGCTTTGGAACCTACAATGAGCATGTCATCAACATAAAACAATAGAATGATAAAGTCATTATCAAAAAACCTCTGCACAAAAACACAATGATCTGAATTAGTCTTCTTATAGCCTTGTTGAACCATAACAAACTCAAACTTATTATAACATTTGTCTCAGTGCCTGTTTCAAGCCATACAAGCTCTTTTTTAGCTTGCACACGTAATCTTCTTTTCCATTCACAACAAACCCTTTAGGTTGTTCCATATAAATTTCTTCCTCCAAATCACCATGAAGGAAAGTCGTCTTCACATCCATCTGCTCAATCTCTAAATTAAGAGTAGCAGCCAAACCCAGAATAACTCTGATAGAAGACATCTTGACCACTGGTGAAAAAATCTCTTCAAAGTCGACACCCTTTTTTTGACCAAAACCTTTGACAACCAATCTAGCTTTGAATTTCCCTCCAGGCTTTATTTTAAAAAACCAACGATTATTTAAATCCTTTCTTCCTTTAAGAAGCTTCACCAGATCATAAGCATGATTTTCAAGTAAAGACTGCATTTCCTCTTTCTTAGCAGCAGTTCACTCTACTTTCTTCTCACTTTCAATAGCCTTCTGATAACATTCAGGTTCAGCCACATCTGCCAAGAGTATATACTCAGTAGCTGAATGCCGAGTAGAAGGCATTCGGTCTCTAGTAGACTGCTTAAGTGCATTTTCAGGTGGCTCAACCGAAGCATCTACTTCTACAGCTTCATGCTCACCCTTATCTTGAGCTTTACCATGCACAACATCTGGATTCTCAACATCAACTGCATTATGCTCACCTATCAAAATTTGATCCAAATCAATCAAGCCACTACTAGCCGATGACTCTAACTTCTCTGCCTTGCTAATGTCTTCAATGGTTTGATCTTCAAAAAATACCACATCACGACTTCTAACAAACTTCTTCTCAACTGGATCATAACACCGATACCTAAACTCATCTTGGCCATAACCAAGGAAAATACATTGTCTCATCTTAGCATCAAGCTTAGACCTTTCATCCTTAGGCACATGTAAAAAACATTTGCAACCAAAAACTCGCAGGTGATCATAGGTAACTTCTCTAACATACCACACCTTATTAGGAACATTAGCGTGCAAAGCAATAACGGGGGTTAGATCTGAATCTCTCCACCAAAGTCTTATTCATCCTCTCTACCATGCCATTTAGCTGAGGAGTCTTAAGAGGTGTCATTTGATGCTTAATTCCCTGCTCTCTACAATAAGCATCAAAAGGTCCACGATATTCACCACCATTATCAGTTTGGATGCAATTCAACTTCTTCCCTGTTTCTCTTTCAACAGAAACCTGGAATTCTTTAAAAGCATCAAAAACTTGATCTTTGGTTTTTAAAATGTGAACCTAAAGTTTACTTGAATAATCATCAATAAATTTCACAAAGTAAATCCCACCACTAAAAGACTTTACCTTTAATGGACCACAAACATCGAAGTGCACCAAATCAAGAACATCCTTCTTCCTAGAAGGTGGGTGATGCTTAAAGGAAATTCTTCTCTTTTTCCCATCCAAACAATAAGCACACTTTTCAAGTCTTACACCTTTTAAACCTAAAAGCAAATTCTTCTTTGCTAAACAATCAAGTCCCTTCTCACTAATGTGGATCAACCTCCTATGCCATAGCTCTGAAGAGTTACCACTCTCAACTACATTAATAAGGTTAGTATTAATTGAAGCTTGTAACCAATATAAGTTAGAAGACTTATTACCTTGCGCCACAACTAAGGAACCCTTGGTCAATTTCCAATGACCATCACAAAAGGTGCTAGAATATCCATCATCATCAAGTTTACATGTATCAAGTGTAACCAAATATCTGGTACATGCCTCACATCCTTGAGCATTAACCTCGTACCATTGTCAGCTTTCAATCAAACATCTCAAGTACCGACTACCTTTGACAAGTCATCATTACCCATCTTTAAGACTCCAAAATCACCGGGAGCGTAAGATGTGAAGAACTCCTTCCTTGATGTAACGTGAAAGGCAGCACCACTGTCAACTACCCAACTGGTCTCATCACAAGCAAGATTAATTCCACCTTCACCATACACAACAACAAGATCATCTGAAGTGGCAATGGCAACATGATCATCATTTTTATCATTTCCCTTATTATCTAGCTTGTTGTTACCCTTGTTCTCTTTCTTCCACTTGAATCAATATTTCTTGATGTGCCCCTTTTTATGACAATAGTTGCATTCAAAGTTTTTGTATTTTTCATTTAACTTACTTCTATTGTTGCCTCTATTTTGATCTTGATTCATGGTTTTGCTTCTCCCCGTATTTTCTGCAACCAAAAATTGAAACTGTGACGTCAATGTCCCTTGAGTTCTTCATCTCACTTTTTCATTTAAGACACCACTCTTCACCATCTGTATGGTCGCAATACCATTAGGAGCTGAGTTGGTCAAAGTCACCTGAAAAGTCTCCCATGAATCAGGAAGAGTATTAAGTAACCAAAGACCAAGAATCTCATCATCAAATTTTACACCCATGCTAGACAACTGGTCAAAGCACCTATAAAAATCATTCAAGTGATTAGATATGGAGGTCCCATCTTTGTATCTCAAATTCATAGCATGTTCAAGTAGAAATAACTTGTTGTTACTAGTCTTTGAAGCATACAAAGCCTCAAGTTTTTCCCACAAGCTACGGGCATGATTTTCATCAGCAATATGATTCAACACATTGTCTTCCACCCATTGTCGAATAATGCCACATACTTGTTCGTGCTCAAATTTCCATTCTTCATCACTTTTACCATAAGGTTTTTTAGTCGCAAAAATCGGTAAGTGCAATTTCTTTATGAACAGAAGATTCTTCATCTTCCCTTTCCACTTGTCATAATTTGTGCCAAAAGAACCATTCTAGTCAAATTTCTCTATCATTCAATCAACCAAAACACCTAAAGAGCCAAAGCTCTGATACCACTTATTAGGGATAGAGCCGGACAAGACAAGCGAAAATCCCAGAAAATCCTTTCCCACTTGATTGAATAAGAGGAGCAAATATAGAACAGTAAAAACAAACACAAATAATTACACCAATCACACAAAGAAGAACACTACAATTTTTAACATGGAAAACTCCTTCAAATCGAAGGATAAAAACCACGGGACCTCTCTTCGGTCCAATAAATGGTTCCACTATAATTCCAAAATATTTACAACAGCTACACACACCAACAAGTGCTACAAGCACCAATAAACACAGCCACAACACCAATAAACAAGATTAACAAGTTAAGGGTAAAGAGAACAAACAAAAAGTTCGGTTCTTCCAACCAAAGACGACCTTCCCGACCTCAAAGTCAATCCCCTATGATCAAAATAAACTTCCAAATGTCTTCCCCCTACTGACCAAAAATCAGCTCAATTGGAGCACGAAAACCCTTCCAAATGAGGAGAATAATCAGACCCATCACTGCTGAAACCAAACCCAGACAGCTTCTGTTCTCGACCCAATAACTCACAAGCCAACTGTCACAATCTAATCTTCACCGTTCACTTTTAGGAAGACACAGAGGTGAAGAATCCCTTAAAACATCACGACGATCATACCACAAAAAGACTTCAAAAGTCGACTGGAATACGCTAGACAAGTTGGACATTTAGAGAAAAAAATTCTCTCATGTGTTTTCTTTTGGTGGCTATAAAATGAGACTCTCAGTCTCCATGTGGCTGCTCAAACATGACTTATAAACCCTAATGGATTTATCACAAAATAGGCCTCTTGAAAATTGAGCTTTCTCCACATAGGAAGGGACCCAATAGTCCAACAATTATAATACCGAATAAGGATCTAAATTTTGAGTTAATTATTGAAAATTTAGATTTACAATAATAACACCTATAGTTTCAAAATTATAAGAATATACTTTTCAGTTTTAATTTGTAAGAATACCACTACCAAAAGTCCAAACTTTAAAAATGTCACATTTATAACGCAGTGAAGACCCCTAGATACCGCTGAAGACCTCCAGTAGAGACCATTGGAGACCTCTGGAGACCTCCAATGAAACATTTAGAAGACCTTTGGAGACCTCAATGGAGACCCTTAGAGACCGCTGGAGACCTCTAGTGGAGACCCTTGGAGACCTCCAATTAAGCATTCAGAAGACCTTTGGAGACTCCCAATGGAGACCCCTGGAGACCTTCAATAAAGTTTTCAGAAGACCAGTAGAGACCTCTGGAGACCTTTTTCTAGCATTTTTAAAATTTAGTGTTTGACAACTTCTATTTTTGAATTTTTGTATTTTTAATTAGAATAAATGTGTGAATTTCCCCTAAATTGTCGTATTGACTAATAAATGTTTGTGTGAGTAAATATTTTCAATAATTTTTATTCGGAAATAATTAATATGATTGGGAAATTAACATAGCTAGTTGTGGGTACGTACTCTCTTTTTTAATTATTTCACCTGGAGATTATTCATAGTCCGTTACTATAATGGGGTCACCACATCTTCAGATGATACTTATAATGATGAAAACAGTAAAGACAAAGATGATAAGGCAATCACTTTAAATAATGTGGTCAAATATGGAAAAGAAATGTATTATTGATGTAATGTGCCGAGAAAAAAAAGGCTAAACGCAGAGATATCGAATGTCAGATACATGCGAAAAAAGAAAACATAATGTCATTGCACTTGCATGTGTAACAGTTCTTATGTTTAGCTTTTTCCCTAACATTTAAAAGGCAAATATTGTGACACCTCTATCATATGGCTCTGAAAAATTTCCATAACAACAGACATGTATGGGGGCAAAGCCTTTGTTCTCACAGGTATGTCTGTTTTTTGTTTCAATAATTTGGCTCAGGAGTCGAATATCGAACCCTCAGTGCTAGAGGCGACTACAAGCTAATTGATATTGTTTATTGTCATTTAATAGTTGTTGTGTATATCGTAAATCTAAAATGATAATTTTGATATCTTTTTTTATGATTAAAAAAATAGATCAACTAAATTATGAGTTTTCTACTATTTATTATGAGATTTATTGGAAATAAACACCATCAAAATAAGCTTGACATATTAGAGGCTTTAATTGCTGTTTCTCTATGAGTTGATGGTTTTTGAAAAAAGACTGCTCAAAATTTTGGTATGGTTATCAGAAAGTATGTGGTTGGTTTTGGTTCAAGTTGGCACTAATTGCTAATTGCCAGCTATGTCTTGCAAACATTGATTTGAATTATTGAAAGGGACATTGAAGCAACTCATATATTTTCTTGCCCCATGCTTGCTGATAATTGATTGGATCAGAAGGTTGTAAATTATAGCAGGACATCAAATACCGATGTAAAATAATAAACTCTTACGTTAAATCCGCTGTTGTTCTTGAGGTTCAAGCAGATCTTCGATCTGATTTTTGCTTTTCAAGAAATTTCTATCAATTCTTAAAGTTTCATTCTATTAGTTTTTGATAATTAAATGTAACGGAAATGAATAACAAGTTTATTTCACCATACCATTTTGCAGCTGAAAATTATGCCCATCAACAAAACAAACTTTTTTTGTCATCCGGAAGAACGAAATTGTAATATCCCGGATATTTTTTTCTATAAATATTGAATTATTAGAAAATAATTTTTTAATTTTGACCTTATATGAATAAATTTTTGGAGTTATGAATAAAAAAATTTAGAAAATTATTATGTTGAAAAGTATGGTTAAAATTGAAATTTTAAGTTCTTGTCGTGGTATTGCTTTTTGAAAAATATAAAGGGTAATGGCCATAAGGAAAAGAAGAACAAAATGGCAGATGTGGGGTGGCCGGCAGAAAACAGAAATGATGATGGAGAGAGAGAAAAAGATCTTAGAGAGAAAATTTTCAAAATGCCATAACTCAAGTTCTAGGCATCTAATCGACGAACTGTAAGTTGCTCTGCATTCCTGGTGATGTGCTCTTTCATTTGAGACCGTTGATGGCTCATGAAACCCTTGGAATCCGGCGAGGACAAGAGAGGAAGTCAGGACGGTTTTGGGAGATTTTTGGCAAACGCTGAGGAGTAAGGACGTAAGGTTGCCACCATTGGACTCCTCTCATCAAGAACTACCGATATGGGTTGGTGGTCAATTTCTCGTCGAGATCCCGGTGATCGGACGATGATACTCCGATAACTTCTGGCAAGACTTCCTTCTGATTGCAACAGTGAATTTCAACAACATGGGACCAATCTTTAATGGGTAAGATGAGACTTTAAAAGGTTTAAGTGATTTGTTATTTATTATGGATTTAATTGTTGATTTTTATAGTGAGAAATTATTATGAATGTTAGTTATTGATGATGACGATTAGATTGAGAAATTGGGTGGTTTGGTGATGAATTTTGGTTAGTTCTTTATTGATTTTGGTGTAGTAAACATATATTTGAATAAGTTGTGATTGGTTTTGGAGATTGAAGAGAACTATTCTGGTTATGATTTATTAGGAATAATGAATTTGAGTTTTTGATGATTTGGTGATGAATGATTTTGATGAATAAAAATAATTGGAAGATGATTTAAGTGATTCGAAACAATGGATGATATGAACGATTTTGTGCTATTTTTGGACAATTTTCAATCGAAAGGGATGAAAATGTAATTTTGCATAATTCTGAATAATTGGAAGATCATATATGATGTTTTGCATGTTGGGGATTGATTTTTAATTTCTGAGAGTTTGAGAATTTATTTGGAGATTCTGACTACTTGAAGGACTGATTAGTAACTTGGGAATACTTTGAGGACTGATTTATAAATTTTGAAAAGTTTGAGGGCTAAAACGTAATTTTATATAGGTCGGGGACCAAATTATAATTTTACGAGATGATTGATTTTTGGGTCGAGAGTTTTAGATATTTGCTTGAAATGGGATTTCGGGATTCTAAGTCAGCATTTGCATTGCATGCATCTTGGTACAACCATAATACCATCATCATATTTTTGATTCTGCTCTGATAATTGTTTCAGCTTCATGTTCAAGTTAGCGAGGATAGCCAACCACCAGTTGTACATGACTGGACCATTCAGTTTGGATATTCAGGAGAGTGGATGGTAGATTTAGACGCAGATGTTGTGTCTTCTAAAATTATATGTTTTTGATATATCTAGACTTGGTATGTAATCTAAAATAAATAAAAGATAGAAAATCCTAAAAAATTGACTTACGTGAAAACCTCTGTTGTGAAAATTAAATTTTATCTGAGAATTTTGATGGTTTTTGAAAATAAATATTATGTTTTAATATTTATTATAATTTCGGTAACAAACATTCTATTATGGATTTCAAGTTATATTCTGTAGAAATTGTTCTTTCTTGATTTAAAAATATTTTTTGAGCCAAATGATTTGTTCTGAAATAAATATATTTTCTATGATAAGTATTATGTTCTAAAGTAAATAAAAGGATTTTTTGTAGTAAACATTATGTATGAAAGTGATTGTATTTTGGTATAAATACTTTGTTCAGTACTTTGAATATTTTTGGATAAATATTTTAATATGTTTTTCAGCAAAATATTCTAATATGGGATACCTAGCTATGGGGTACGTAGCATTTTGTATATCAATGCTATGTTAAGGTCCTAATTACTAAGGTAAAGGGGTGACCGTGTATCCGGCCAGATATATGCTCTATTATGTCTGGTAGCAGAGTCCACATTATTATTCTGTTTGTTCTAGTCCCATTGAGTTTTGAAGCTATATTCTGAAAATATTGATGGAATTTCTGTGTGAAAATATTTTTGGAATTTCTCTCTGAGAATATATATGGAATTTCTGCCTAAAAATATTTATGGAATTTCTGTCTGAAAATATTTATAGAATTTTTGTTTGCAAATATTTTGGAAAAATAAATATGAATTTCGATAAATGTTTTGAAAGGTAAATATTATAGGTACTTCAAGTTTTGGAAATTAAATATTTTTTTATATCCAATTCAATGTGTTATTTAATTCGTATGACGGTTGTTGTCTGTCTTGTTTGCGAAGGACCTGAAAATGAATTTTAGAACTACTATTCTGTACATAGTATGTATACGTATATACTTTTATATTTGCTTGTGGTATTTTGAATCGTTTTCAAAATGGTCTTTGTGAGACATGTATGAGGCGATCTGTAGTGTTATCCCTCACTGGGTTCTTACCCCCTTCTTTTTTCTTGTTTATTTTTACTTCATCTTTCAGGTGTTCTTAATAGTGGTCGTTTGATCTTCCATGCTTAGTGAGGTGCTGTTGTTAGCAATGAGTTTTCTATTATTCAGGCTCGAGTTTTCTGATGTTAGATGCTTCACACTAGGTAATGGGTTATGGTTTTGTATATGATATACATATTGTTTAACGATTTTACTTAAAACTATTTATTCAGTATTTTGGTACAATAACTATGTTTTGATATTCGGGATATTATTTTTCTAAAACTTAATATCTAAATAATATTTTAATATGACTAATAAGCCGATCGATAATATGAATTTCGGTAGTTGATATTCGGGATATTTATTTTTCCAAAATATTTGCAAACAAAAATTCCATAAATATTTTCGGACAGAAATTTCATAAATATTTTTAGGCAGAAATTCCATATATATTCTCAGAGAGAAATTCCAAAAATATTTTTCAGACAGAAATTCCATCAATATTTTCAGAATATAGCTTCAAAACTCAATGGGACCAAAACAGACAGAATAATCATGTGGACTCCGCCACAGACAGAATAGAGCATGTATTTGGGTAAAAATTTGAATTTTTATTTTTGGTGACCGAAGAGTTAATTTTATATTTTTGATGTTAATTGGGTGATTAATGAAGGTTAGGAGTGATTTGGAAGTGTTTTGGATAAGTAAAAATGGTGGAAATTTGAAATTTAAATCTGGAAATTTGAGACCGAACGACCGGTCGTCTGTCATTGATGTCCAAAACGTCGTGTCGTTGGGTGTCCAAAGTGTAATTTTACAAAAGCCAGGGACTAAATCATAATTTTACATTAATTTGGATTTTTGGGCCGTGAGTGATAGATCTTCTATCGAAATAGGATTTCTGAAGCCGATGGTGTCCGAGTCTGTATTTGCACTTCATATGTGTTTTGCATTGCCACATTCACCGTATTAATTTATTTGTAAAATATTTTGTCTTAGCTCTGTTCCATTCCTGAGGCAACCAGCCATCGACCGGCGGTCAGTGAGTTTGGAAGCTCAGCATCCAGGTGAGTGGATGGCAGCTTCTGACACATAGGCTGTGTCTCTTCCACTTATATGTGTTTTTGATGTGCTATCACCGTAGCATGTAAATTGGACTAATACAAGGATTTGTTAAATTAAATAATTTGGATTATGTGAATAAAGATTCACCTCTTTGTTTTTGGGAAAAATTACATATATATTTGTATATATGTTTTCCACTGATTTTGATGCTGAGTGCATGCTATGTTTTCGGATAGTATGGATTTGAATGGAGATTTAAACTCTGTTTTTGGTAAATTGATATATATGTAGGTATATATTATCTCTCTATGTTTTGGTTTTTGACCTGTAAGTTTGTTCTATGACCCCTATTTTGGGAGTTTGACACGTTTTTCTGTAAATGGTATTTGACTGAATTTTTGAATATATTTTCGAAAGAAAGATTATGTTTCTGATAATATATATATTTTTATATATATTTGGATTATGAAATTGATTTGGAAGATGATATAAATACGCTATATCATATATATCTGATTTGTTTTGATATACTCGGTCACATGACCGTTATGTTCTGGATTTAAATATATTATGTAAATGTTTTGGAGACGAGACACCTATGCTACGGGGTACGTAGCCTTTGGTATACCGATGCATGTTATGGCCTAGCTATCGGGGCAGACGATATCCATGTTGTCCTGATCAGGCACATGATTAGATTATAGATTAGTAGCAGAGTCCACAATCATTATATAGTGATGGAGTGACGCGGATCTCACCACACTATGTTTATGGTCCCTATCTGTGATATACGTTTTTTACTGCGGTATTTATGAAATACGTTTTAATTTTTAACGGTGGTGGGACAAACCTCAACTAGTGGAGATGGTGGGGCAAACCTCAAGAGTTGAGATGAAGTCCTTGAGTCTAGGCGAATCCCACATCTGCAGGTTGAGTATAGGCCAATCCCACACCGATAAGATATGATTTTGAAGATAATATTATTAGTATTATGATGCCTACAAGGCAAAATTTTGATTATGAAGTTTTGAGAAAAAACTATAAAGGTTTTGAGTTCTGTTTTTGAAACGGTTTGGTAACAGCTTTAAAAGAAAGGGTTTTCGGAAGTTTTGAAGTATTTTAAAATGTTTTGTTTGAAACATTTGTTAAAGCAAAATATTTTCAAAATAATCTTATTTGGGTTTTAAAGCATCTGAGTTTTAGTTACTTTGAAAATATTTTAGAAAATAATGCCGATGTAGCGAAGTTTTGAACTCTGATAAGACTTTTCGGTAAAAGGGTTTTGGAGTTTTTTGAAATACTTAGTACAACCTAAAAGGGTTTTGGTTTTCTGAAGTACTACGTACAACTTAAAAGAGTTTCATTTTAAAAGTTCCGATAAGATAGAACGGTTTTTGAAAGGCTTTGCTTTGGTTTTGAAAGCATGACAACTTTAATAAGGTTTGGAAAGATTCTTTAAAGATTCTGGTTCAGTTCCAGAAGGATTTCATGCATGCTGTTTGCTTTGGTTGCAAACGATTTCGAAATGTTTTCGTGGAAACCATACTATGTATATAGTGTATACGTATGTATACATGTCGTATACCGAATGTGTTAGTTTTCAAATGGTTTTCAAACCATCTTTGTGAGGCACGTATGAGGCAATCTGGAGTGTTGTCCCTCACTCACAGGGTTTGACCCTTTTTCTTTGTTTGTTTTATCCCTGTTATTATCATCTTGCAGGTGACTCTG
>CAODLS010670380.1:0-13196 GCA_948243855.1 Flueggea neowawraea | reverse complement strand
CATTTGGGTGCTGCGTATGTATTAAGCCAAAAAAATCAAATTTCATCTGGTCCCTTCCATATAATGCCAAAGTAGCCAACGTGTGTAAATCAAACATCTCGTGTGTCACAATTTTGGTAAACCAGACCATTTCACAATCATATTACCTTATCCTTTCTGTCACTCCACGCTATGAAACCCAGAAACAAAGATGACACAAACTCTCTTTGGACATGGAACCACAACAAGAAGTACAAGAAGAGAAATGGAAAACAATTTCCAGTAACAGAATTCCTCCAAGACAACTACACCAAGTTGGAGGAAGTAGTGATGGGTCCTGGCGGTGGAGCGGGAATCGGTTGTGGCGTTGGAGTTGGGTTCGGTTTGGTTGGTGGCATTGGGTTTGGTGGCTGGCCTTGGAACCACTTGAAGCTTGTTTTGGGAGTGGGAGTGGGTTGCGGTGTTGGATTGGGGTTCGGATACGGGCGTGGGTTAGGACATGGTTTCAGTTTGGATTCTTTAGAGGAGTACATGTCCAAGAAGCGGAAAGATTCAAAGACTAAGGGAATTGTACTTGATTATTGATTATACTAGTTATAGACCACCATTTTGTGTTTTCTTTTTAGTTGTTCGATTTAGATTTTTATTTTTGAAGTAGTTGTTTCATTTGTTTGTTACGACATGAAAATGGTTGAGTCATCTGCAACAAATGCACTAAACAATTACAAATGAAATACGATTAGTAACTTTACTACTATTCTTTTTTAATGGTAATAATAGAAACCTGTTTATCAAAAAGAAAAACTTCATTATTCTTTGTTTTGTCTTCTTTTATTGAAATTGGAGGATCTCGTCATAAAGTAAACAATATGGAGCGATAGTGTACATTTTGGAGAATTTGTTAATGGTTGGCTTTACACTTCATTTTGACCAAGTCTACTGATAAAAAAGAAAATTTAATCCACTGTCTTTGCATTTAAAATTCAATATGGTATAAGAATTTGAATTTTCTCCTAATTCCAACAAAAAAGGTTTCTGGGAAATTATACTAAGAGGTCCTCGTGCTAAAACGCAATCTTTCATTCAGTGCTTTTGTTTTTAGGAATCTCCTATTAGATCCACATAATTTAACATCGTTAATGGTGGTCAACGAAACGTGCCAAAATATCAATTTACTCTCACATAAAACACTATACAATCACAAATTATCTATCCAAAACCTCTTATGCAAAATGGTATCGTTTTGAAATCTTAAGATTGGTTCTTTTTCCGAAAGCTTGTGTCACATCATTTAAAAGCCTCATGTGCGATTTTTCTTTTGAAAAATAAATAAGTGAAGAAACGCCATCCAACGTGTCACTCATTTACTTGTTTGATATATAAGTAAGAACATACACTTAGAGTAGATAAGTTTGTTTTGTTCAAGTCAACATTTTAAGGGAAAAATTAATGGGGTCATAATGGGTGTTAAAAGTGGAACTAAATTCAAAGGTTGGGATCATTTGTATTAAATTAGAAGGTTATGTTAGATTTGTGAAAAAAGAAAAAGAAAAGAAAAGGTGAAATGTAAGGGTTACACATTTTAATAAGATTATGTTTCCACAAATAGTTGAATTTCAACTTCTTAATTTGTATCTTCAATTTTTGAAAATTTATAGAGCTTTTCTATTAAATCTTGATGAATGAACCAACAAACTCCTTCAAACTATATGTTTAAATTATAATTTCTTGATGAACTTTTGATATGGTAAATGGTGTGGGACGAAATATATAGAAACATGAAAGTTGCGAAGAAACAATATGAAGTTTTAGATAAGATGCAACGGGTGGCACTATTCTTAACCTAGCACATAGCCTACGAAGTGTCCATTTGGCATGCTGAACTTAAATTTGATCCCATCCACCCCTTAAGCTTTCGATGCTATATTATCATATATAAACGCAAAACTAATACATGGTTCCTTTCCTTTTTCAACCTAGGCAGAGACAAATTCACGTTCATCTTCTTTCCACCAGCCGAGACAACCTAGAAGCATACACTTGCTTCTCACTAAATAGGTTTGGTCATGAAGAAAGATGTGCCAAATTCTCCGTAATATTTAGGTTAGGTGTTAAATATTTTGTTAATATGTGCCTTGAATTTTTAGAAGAGCATAGACACCTTGGTGTATAAGGGCTTGATTTTGGCCATTGGATTTGCCTTGGTAACCAAGGTCAATCCATAGCCATTAGATAATTTTGGTGACTAAGGTGATTAATTGCAGCCCTTAGATTTAGCTTAGTGACTAAGGTCCTTTTCTTAGTTATTGGATACACCTTGGAGGCTGAGGTTTGGTTGCTCATGATATAAAGGGTTCTTGATTGGTTTTGGTGGCATCACAAAAAAACCACACACCATTTGAGTGCTTAGGTTTAGGTAAATTTCATACACCATAAAAAGAGAAATTGGGCGCATTCGGGTTTTTGATTTTCAGGTATTTTTAATGCTTTTGTGTAAATCTCATTGGCTTATTTTATACTGAAATTTTTCTGTCCGCTTTCGTCCATGGACATAAACTTTAAGCTGAACTACGTAAATATTTGTGTCGCTATTTCTTATGTTTATTTTTCTAATTTTATTGATTGGTTTCTGCATAATGTGTCCGAAGCAAATCGCAGTACCTCACTTAGATCCTAACATATTTTATTTAGAAACTACAATTACATATAAACATTGATTCTAAACCGGGGACAAGATCCAAACAGCAAAGAGTGAGAAGTAAAGCTGGTAAGTTGAATTTAGCTTCCCGTGCCTATATAGTTGGTGTAATTGAGTTAGAAACTTAATTGTCTTTAATTGATTTACAGTTGTTTAGAGGCTCTTTTGATAATTAAATTCGTTTATAAAAATATTATGCTAGGGCCTTGTTTAATTAAATAATCAAATCTTGAGTACGAGAATCAATGTATATAATTCAAAATTTATAATTCGTCCTCTAAAAGAAATGTTTTGGTTGGTCTAACATATGTTTAAGATAAATATTCTGATATGAATAATTTGAAGGTCATAATTGCTTAATGAAATAAGCTGTTAAGGAGGAATTAGGCAATAAGCAGTTCTATAATATGTTAAATGAGGATTTTGTAAGTTAGCATTTAATTTGATTTTATTAATTCCATAATATTTAAGGTCCGGAAAGTATGATATGTTACTGATTAATGGTTTAGTTGGTCTTAAGTTATGAAATCAGAAGTGGCAGGAAACTTACTAATCGTAGCCACAAGTGTGTAGGCCAGAAATTGTAAACATAATATAGACTACAAAATTCGTTGCACTTTCTGTGATTCAAATCAGTCTTTGAAATTTGTAGGTATATGTGAGTCTAGTTTCCCATAAATAATAGCGGGTTCTTGATTTGGATTTGAAAGCGAGTCAGGAGTGTTCAAAACATCATGTAAAGGCGAAGCTAAATGTCATAGTAATGAGGTTGCTAATAATCTGAATTCTGATTGACTTTGAAATATCACATATATAATTCCTATAAAATGAATTAAGATATAGGTAATTTATATATTCATGAGAAATCTCACTCTGTCTAGTTTTCGACCCAACTTACAGTCTTTAAGTTGGATTTAAAACAGATAAAATATCATCACACTGTTAAGTCGTGCTCAGTCTTCTATGAAGACAGAAACATAACAGCACATATACTATATGTTTGGAAATTTGTCAAAATTGTAGGAATTGAATTAGAAGAAGTATTTTGTAATGAAAAGCTTAGAATGTGTACTTTTCAATGTAATTTATGGTGATTCTTTTTTGTTGGGTGATCCCACCTACTTGGTAAGTGGTGGGATCACACCAACTTAAGTTAAAATAAATAAAAAGAAAAAAAAAAGGGAAAAGAAGGCCAAGTCCAATTTGATAGGTTGGCAGCATGGTATATAAAGGAATAAAAGGTCGAGTGGTGCAAGGTTTTTTTTTTTTTTTGTGTTGGACGGCACACAAAGAAAAGAAAGGCAGAGAAGAAATTGGGTTTCTTCACTATTGTGAAAGGAAATGGTTGGTTCCAGTGAAAGGTGATTTCAAACCTGATTGCTACCAGATTTCAGTGTGTTGTTCCTAGCATCAAGCACTACAAAGTGACTAGTGTAGATTGTTGAAAACTCTCTCCTGTAGTTGTCTTTGTTAATACTTGCAGTGATCTCCTTCCACTTTTTTGGTTTTCTTTGAATAGTTTATCTACTGTTAAGTGAAAAATTATTGTTATTGATCTCTAACTTGACTTAGAAAGACTTATTTTGTAATCCATTATTTGGTATAGTGGAAATTCATTGGTGGCTACTAGTCCTTGGTTTTTTTCTTCACATTGAAGGGTTTTCCACGTAAAAAATTCTTGTGTTTTATTATGTGATTGCTTGGCTTACTTGTATTCGATTTATTGCTTGTTTGATTTTGCGCAAAGTGGAAAGGAATTGATTTGTGTTTGTTTATACCCTATCTTCCCAACATTTTCAAAATATTTAGTTTGTAAAAATTGAGAACTGTTCCGTAGGACTTTAAGAAGGTTAAAATTAGAAACGTAGAAGCATAGGGACTGTTTTAAGACATCTCATTGGGGAAGGACTATTCTGAAAACCAATAGGAATTGAAATTACGGAATGATTATGAGGTATCAGAAATTAATTATAAACAATTAATTACAAAGAATATAACATGAAAAGTTTATATTTTATCGTTTTTATTTCCCAGGTCAGTTACTTGAATACTTTTATTTTTACTTCATATACTTCAAATTGTAACATAAACAGCTATATTATTTTATATATGTTTGTTCCGGTTTCCTTTTTCACATTGTACAATGCACTTTAAAATTTGGTAATTACTCAGCAGATTAAAATTCTGTGACCAAACTTTTGTTTTTCATTTTCTTTTTGTTAGATTAGTTAATTTTATTTGCATTTGATATGGATGATCATGCCAAAAATTTAGAACAAATATTAGTGACTAAATCCAATACGTAAAAAAAAAAGGGAGAATCACACAAAATACAACACAAAAGAGAGAGAAGAGACTGGGTCATCGGTGAATAAGATCTGAGAAGTTTGAAAGAGAAGTGAGCAGAGAGAGAGAGACGAACAAGGAAAGAAAGGAGGAGATTTCTAGTGTGAGGAAAGGATGAGAGTTTAGAATTGAACAGAGAGTAAATAGATGAGAAGCGCGTGAATCTCAAAAGTGAAGGTTATGTATGATAGAGATTGAAGGTTTCCATTATGAATTCTTTTGAGATGAAAGAAAAGTATGAGATAGGAAATGATGCCAAAATCAAGTCAGTTGATAACTTCTTGCAACTTAAGTTCAATTATGATATGTTGCAGAACAAATGCAATAAATTATCAGTTGAGAACATAAAGAAATTGTAATAATTCTGAATTTTCTTTAGAAGAAAAAGGCTTTGATCACCTCCAAAATAGAGTTACTTGTTACATTTTCGATTATTTGTCAATTGTTTATGGGACTACTATTGAGATTCTTCGAACCATTCAAATCAGATAAAACATTTGGGCTCTTTTCCTCTCCTTTCAGTGGTCCTTTAAGAGACACTCTGTCACGACCTATTTCCGGGACCGCGACCGGCGTACGAGGCGAACCGTCTGTGGAAGCCCGGGCCATCTCGCACAAGCATCGGAGAACAGAAAACTACCCAAATTAATATTTTAATCGGCTTATTTACCGTATTAAACAATTTAGCAGGGAGATGTTTTTCAAAAATAATATTCTCGAATATATAATTAAAATATATTCGTAATAACAAAATACTAAATAAATAATTTAAATAAAATCGTTAAACATTTGTTTAACAATTGTAAGTCCATACCCACTACTTAGTGTAGAGCAACTAACATAACATAATTTGGCCCGAACAACAGGGTACTCACTACACGCGGAAGAATCAAACGACTGTTATCCGCTACCTGAAAAGTGAAGTAGAACAAAGACAAGAAAAATAAAAGGATAAGTTCCCCTAGTGAGCGGATAACACAAAAGAGCGGCACAGACGCCTCAAAATGGTTTTGAAAACATTTTCAAAACTACCACACGCACGTATATATATACACCCGTATATATATATAGATTCTCACAAAAATTCACTTTGAAATCCTTTCACGTACAAAGTAGACAAGAAACAATTTACACAATTTATTAAATGAAGAAATTAAATAAAATATTTAATTTCTCAAACTCAAAATAGTCAAAGTATTTTCTTTCATATACTTTCCCAAAATACCTTTCAAAATTTATATTCACTTTCTAAAATATTTTAGAAATAAACCAAATTTATTTTCAAAGATAACTACCAAAGTATTTTCAAAATTTAATACCGAAGTATTTTTCAGAATATTTTCAAAATAGCTAAATCTCAAATGTCTTAAACAAAACATCTTAAAATACTTCGAAACTTCCGAAAACCCTTTTCTTTTTATCAAACCTCATAATCCAAAACATTTTCCTTGTAAGCATCGTAATACTAATAGTATTATTTTCAAATTCATATCTTATTAAAACATATTCCAAAAATATCAGAGTCAAAACATATTTCACGGATAAGGGACCATAAACATAATGTGGTGAGATCTGGGTCACTACTTAACCACCTCATCAATGATTGGGGTCATGCCACCAATCCATAATCCAATCATGTGTCCTCGTCAGAACAACATGGCTATCGACTACCCTGATAGCTGGGTATAATCCAATCATGTGCCATTGTCAGAACAACATGGCTACCAACTACCCTGGTAGCTAGGTTTAGCATGCATTAGTATACCTAAGGCTACGTACCCCGTAGCATAGATGTCTCATCTCCAAAACATTACTCAAAGTATATTTAAATCCAAAATCATAACGTTCATGTGACTGATCGTATTAAAACAAATCAGATATATAAGATATAACTTATATATCATATTCCAAACCAATTCCATAATTCAAATATATATATATATATATATATATATATATATATATATATATATATATATATATATTTTCTGAAACCAAATCTTTATTTTCGAAAAGATATTTGAAAATCCAAACAAATGCTATTTATCCAAATACGTGTCACATTTTTCCAAATCGTATTCATAGAACAAAACTTACAAATCATAAACCAAAACAAAAACTTTTAGCATTCAAAGCAAAGCATGCACTCAACATTTAAAATCAAGGGAAAACATATATACAAATATATGTTTACTTTTTCTCAAAAACAAAGAAACTAATCCTTATTCACATAATTTAAAAATATTCAAATATCACATATATCAAACAGATAATTATAATTATCTGAAAATACTCGTAAAAATTCAAATAGAGTGTTTATTTCAAATAAAATATATTCACTCAAGAATATATTTTCAAAAAAAACCCAAAACATTCATTGCAAATATCAAAATAAATAAATATTAAAAACTTCATATTTATTTTTTGGAAACATAAAAATTATCAAAACTGGTTTCCACAACCAAGGTTATCACATAGTTCTTATTTTTAGGATTCTCTATCCTTTATTAATTCCAATTTCATGCCAAGTTTCAGTACAACAAAAACATATACAAATTTTAGATGACACAACCTACGTGTCTAAAGTGCTACCACACTCACTTGGACTCCGAGCAATAATCCAAAGCACGGTCCACCGGTAAAATAATGGTATCCTCAGAAACCACTCAGAGCTGGAAACAAACAACATATTTACAAATTAGACATGGTACCGTGATTGTATCGAAATACGTGCAAATGCATATGCAACCCACGCCAAAAATTTTGAAAATTATTTCGGTCCAAAATCTATCACAACTGTCTAATTATTACACCCCCGTGTAAAATTATAGATCAGTTCCCGAATTTTTCAAAATTAATATTTAATTCCCAAAATATCAGAAAATTCAATCTTAGTCTCCAAACCTTTCAGAATTTCTAGATTAATTCTCTAATTAATTTAAAATTAATATTTAATCCATCAATTTTCTAAAATTACTATTTTACCCCAAATTTTCCAAAATTTCAATTTTCCACTATGGCAAATTTCACGTTTAGTCCCTAAATGTCAAATATCAGTTTCAGTCCTCAAAATATTCAAAATATGGAAAATTTCACGTTTAGTCATTTCGTTACAAAATCACACCAAATGGTCCCTAATCCCGGGCCATGCATAACCCAATGTTTTCAACCATTCCATTCAACTCAAAATCACCCAAGGATTCCGAATCTACTCTCGGTTCGTCCAAAAATCGAGCCAAACGATTCAAACCGAATTCGGACCGAATTGCCCTTCCCTCAAAAATCAACAATTCATCCATTTTCAACCTAAATTCATGTTCATCTAACTCTCCCCATCAAAACCCCATAAAAATCCATCCAAAAACCATCCAAAATCACCCTCAAAATTCGAAATTTATTTCTCGGTCTCTCTCTCTAAAAACCCGAAAAAAATTAACCCAAAGAAAAGAGGAGAGAGAGATGTTACCTTCAAAGGTTCGTTTGGCCAAGAAGGAAGAGAGAGAGATGAGAGAGAGAGTCAGATGGCTAGAGAGAGAGACAAGAGAGAGAGAGCTTCGGTTTCTGTGGATGGAAGAAAGAAAGAACGAAGAAGAAAGAAAAGAAACCGGGCTGCTGGGTTTAAAAAAACCGGACCAAACGACAAGTCGTTTTTGCTACCAAAGGAAACAGTTCCAGTGGACGCGAACGACCGGTCGTCTGGCGACTCAAACGACACATCGTTTTCATCTCTAGCGAACGACCGAGCGTCTATCAACGCAAACGACAAGTCGTTTCTTCTTTGATTCGAACGACACGTCGTTTCTTTCCTTCACCAAACGACTGTTCTTACACGCGCCGAACGACACGCTGTTTGATCCAACTGGCAGACGACCTGTAGTTCGTTTTCTATTTTCTTTTCTTCCATTTTTCTTTCTTTTTTTCAATTCCAACCAATTTTCACTCAATTTAATTTCACAATACACCTCAAAAATCATATTAATACCAAAAACTATTAACACTCCAAAAATATCATTAATTAATTTAATGATATTTTAAATTAAAAATAATCCTTCAAAAATAATTAATTCAAAAAAAAATGCAAGGGAAAATTTATCCAAAATTAGTAAAAAATATTCAAGTTATTACACACTCTTTCTTCAAGTCATCTTAGCCCTCATAGCTGATTCGACAGTAACAAGTAGCGATCAAAGCCTTTCTTTTATTGGAGCAAACTCAGAGACACTCTTTCTTCAAGTCTTCAACTTGTTTAATCAGTATTTGTTCTGAAATATACCATAATTAAACATAAGCTGCTTATAATAAAAAAATAAACATAAGCTTGAATATTTTCTTATAATACTATATCTCATATCTTTCTTTCATTATTATCATAATACTTATAAAAATCAAGATGTGGGAAATTTTTTTTTGACACTTTTATTCCTCTTCTCAATTCTAAGCTACTATATTGCTGGATGGCATAACATAGTATTTCAATTCTTATCAACTACAAAGAAAGGATAATCTATAAATTTTTGATTTCTTTAATTACCCCTAATTGAGAAGTGAATTGCGAATTTTAGTTGATAATTATTTCCTAATTTGTAGTTCATTAATTTTGTATTTGAAATGAGACAGGGACATTAAAATGCCACAACCATTTTGATGTGCAAATCTGGATTCTTATCCAAACTAAATTCAATTTTCAGTGACTAATTGCTATCAACAATATTGGTTATAGATTAAATTATACCTATTTGTCGATCCTTGATAACAATTTTTTTGAATTAAGGTTTATATATATTTTAAAATTAAGGTTGAATTCTATTGTTATTAAGGTTGATATCAATCTGGACTATTCTATTATTTTTGTTGATATATATTTCCTCCGTAGAAAATGATGCTGAATTACGATTTTTTATAGTTATCCTAAATTTTGATAGTAATCATGTCTAATTGGTTGATTGAAAATTATTTCCTATCCCAACCTCATATGCATGCACGCTAATGTTTCATATTAATTTTGATTTGTAATTTTTGATAGAAAATTCTTCTTCCTTTTCTACTTAAAAAACCTTAACCTGATTAATAAATTTAAATTAAACAATTATGATTAGGATAAATATTTCTGAATATTATTCTTGTGTAATATATGTCTTTTACTGTGGATATATATAGTAGTAATATTTCATTTTGCACTTAAAGATTGTGCGTATATGCAACAAAGTTATATCGTTATATGTAACGTATTAAAAAGTATATTCGACTTATCAAAAAAAATTAAATCATAAATAAAAAGATTTCAATAACATGCACATACACAAAAGATTAATCTTAATAAAACTCTCATGGTTGGAAATCTTCAATTTCTACACTATATAATTTGCATGATTTTTCATTCTTGAAAGTAGAGTTGTTGCCAATTTCGGAACTGTCGGTTCCAGTTCAGGGTCCGATAGTTCCGGTTTGTGAAATGAGAGAACCGGAACCAAACCGTGGTTCCCACGGTTTGGTCCGGTTCGGATTTAGTTAGTTTTCAATTCCGATTTTGACTGGTTTTGACCGGTTCAACCGCCGGTTTGGTTATGGTTTGGTTCCCTCTTTTTTTCGGAAAATTTATTTTTAATCCGCTATTTTATCCCGCCAATTTTTTTTTCGATTTATAAATTTTTTTAAATTCAATAATTAACTATAGTACCAATAATACATTGTATTCCAAAGATTTTTTTAATAATTTTCAAACAAATTAACTATTCTCCTAGTAATTATATCACATAATTTTAAACAAAAATAGAAAAAACACTCATTAAATTTTATTAGATGCTCTCACTTGTGGCGAAGGAATATCGTGGTTACAATACCGAATTTAATTAGAGAATATAACTATACAACAACTAACAATACATGATAAATTAAAATACAAGTAAAAAAGGAAAAAAACTAAATTAACTCTCATCGTTGGAGTCGAAAGTGTTTGTTGTGGAAGCGCCATCAAATAACTCCTCACCTTCGGACGATGATGAATGGAGTTGGTCTTGAGTCCTTTGAAGCGCCCTCGACCAATCATCAACACAAACTTGCACTTTCAGTGCCTCGTGAGCCAATCTCGATCTCTTAGAATCTAAAATGTTGCCTCCACTACTAAAAGTTTGTTCAACCGCCACTGTAGAGGTGGGAACGGCTAGTACTTGGAGTGCAACATTCGAAACGGTAGGAATGAAATCTTGTATTGCTTCCAAAAATCTAAAATCTGAAAATTACCACCAACATAAAAAACAGTTGTTAGATAAACTTCAAACTCGTTATGAGAGCTTGAAGCACTCATTGGTTTATTCCGTCTATCCGCTATCAATTTTGATCCCACGAACAATGATGAGGAAGATGTAGGGATAAGCGGAAGTGAGGATGAACCAGATTCCTCATTTGGACAAGTAATAGCAAAATATTCTAATAATTCTTTTATTAAAAGCCTAACTCTAGTAACAATTTGTAAAACATCACTATCATCTTCATTTTCTAATCCTAAAAATGAATAATAAGTTTCCAAAATATACTTCAAAAAATTAGTTTTGTTGTTAATCCTAAATGCAACAAGATAAATATCAGGAATAAATTTAAAATAATTTAACCATTTCAATTTTATTTGAATGACGAAATATTGAATTTCTTTAATTTTCTCGCCCTCGTTAACTGCACCAGCTATGTTTAGTGCTTGTTCTAAAAACTCATGCAAAGTCAGTTTATAAACATAACTAAAAAATTAGTGGCATCATTAAAACATTGTAAAATTTGTATAATTTTTTCACAAATATTCTAAGTAGTAGGTAAAACATTACTACTGATAATATATTGAGAGGCAAAAGAACATAATAAATTTTTGTAATCAATTGATTGAGAAAGTAATTTGAAAGTACCGTTCCAATGGGTACAAACATCTTTTGAAAAAACGTTTTGGTTGTTTACCATTTTGAATACAAAAATTTGTCCACTCTCGTTGGGTCCTAGGGAGAACCCACATATAAGAAAGAATATTTTTAATTGGTTCAATATAAATATTCATTGCTTGTAAACCATATTGAACACATAAATTTAAATATGGCAAATACATCGTATATGAAAAAATCGGTTGACAAATATTTTTTAAATCGTTAACACAAGCATTATTAGCCGATGCATTATCAAATGAAATTGAAAAAATTCTATTAACCAACCTATATTCTTCTAATATGTTATGAATTAATCTACAAATATTTAATGCGAAATGAGATTCATCAAAACATCTATATGCTAAAACTCTTTTTTGCAAAATAAAGTTCTCATCAACCCAATGACATGTAATGCTCGTACATGAATGCGTCAAAGTATGATCACTCCAAATATCAGAATAAATAGAAACATGCATACCATTTGATTGAAAATAATTTACTAATTCCTTTTTTTTGGTTTTTATACGATTTAAGTAATTTTTTTCTAACAAAATGTCTAGTAATTGGTTTATAAGCCGGTTGACAATGTTCTTTAACTCATTTATTAAATCCTAACTTTTCAGCAAAAATAAATGATAAATTATCAACAACAACCATTTGGGAAAAACCCATACTAGATTCATCATGATTATAACAAAATAAACTAGGTTGAGAGGAATAAGAAGCAAACCTAGTTAGTTGCATTTGTCCTCTTGCCATTCCCACTTTTTCTGGATGCTTGGCAATTATATGTTTTTGAAATGTTCCATAGCCCCCTCTATGTTTGAAAGAGTACTCCTGCGGACAATAATTACAAAAAACTTTAAATTTTTTATCACCAATAGAAATTTTTCTTAAAATGAATTTTAAAAATATCAGAACTAGAAACTCTTCCTCACTCTCCCCCCTCATCTCTTTGGGTGAAAATTGATTGAGTTTGACTCTCTTGAGTTCCAATATTTTCAACTTCAAAACTTTTAAAATTTCTATTTCCACCAAAATTTTTCATTACTCCAAAATAAATATGCAAATATTAATTAAATGTACTGAAATAACAAAATAACTAAATTAAACTATAGTAAAAAGTAGAAAGAATTTGAAAAATGTAATTGCAAAAATAATTTTGATGAATATAGAAAATGTAATTGCAATAATAAAATGTATAAATAATTAATAAAAGCAATTTATAGCAAAATGAATTTTTGAAAGAGTGATAGTGTAGAAGAGAT
>CAODLS010670323.1:0-10152 GCA_948243855.1 Flueggea neowawraea | reverse complement strand
AACTAGCAAATCTGTTCAACTTCTAGCTTTTGCGGGCTAAAATAGAGAACATCTACAAAACTCATACAAATGATGAAGTACATTGAGTTACAACATGTGCAAATTTAGTAAAATGATTCTCACACCATCTCTAATGTGTTTCAAGTGATAAGAACTTTAGGAATTTGTAACTAAATATGACATTCATATAAAGGGTAATGCAGCGGAAATAACAAAAAATCTAGAATTCCATCAAGGATCTATGCACATCAACATAAACGATTAGGGTTAAGGTTTTACCTTGAAAAACTAAAGCTCGATTGTATGAACGAATGAATTGTTGATGTAACTTTTAGTATAAACTCGAAACCCTTTCAACCACATTACTTTTGAGGGAACGTGACTAATGGTATCCACACGAACGAACTTCCTTGGATTGGTAGGTGTACTAGTACTTAGAATCTCTATTTTAATTCTCACAAATAATTCTCTATTTGTTTGTGACACTCACAAATTCGGTCAAGTCATTGTCATTGCCATGAGAAACAAGACTATGGTGTGTCCCTATTTATAGGCATATATGAAAACCTAAATATGTGCACTAGGGTTGGCCAAAACCCTTCCTTGTTCAAGAAAAATCCATCCACACCAATACAAGAAGAGTGTGTGTTGAATTCCTTCTCAAATTTGGAGCCAAAATCACTTTCCTTGTAATAAAAGGATTCGACCTACACTCCTAAAAAATAGGAGGGGAAAATTCGGCCATCAACCCTAATTTGTAGTGTATGTCGAATTTCCTATGTCCCTTTTAGGGTTCCATTCTCCTTATTATACAATAATAAAATCTCCTAAAAAATAGGAGTATGGTCGAATTTCACACTAGGGTTTATTAATGTTATTGGACTTTTAATGACATGATACATTATAACTAAGTAAATCACTCATTAATTAATCTACATGGGTCCAAATTATGTCATACATATAATTTATACCCAAAACATTATAAGAAGTAATTAATATTAAAAGTCTATTACATTAATAGATAATATCTCATATTATATTTATGATCTAAATCATAAAATCCTAAATTATTAATGATTAATCAAATTAATCAAACTAATAATTTAATTACCATGAGAGAATATTTGTGAACCAATCCAAATATTATTGTGTGTGACCCAATAAGCCCACTCGAAATTGGCAATGAGCTATGTCTCAAACACTTGAGCCTAAAGTCCTTAAGCGGTATCTAATAATATATTATGGCAACCCACAATCAAGTGCAGTCGGTGCTTCGAGTTAACCTTTCACAGTTTGATATTTAGTGCTTTTGTCTCACGATATCTATATTAAGCATAAGGTATGGTTACATGTCAACCTTATATTACTTAATGTGTTTCTTGATCCCAAGTAGATTGATATACAAATGACATTGATAAACTCTTTTATCAATTCATTTGAGTATGCATACATTCCATCAATTCTACTCATCAAGTAGTTTAAAGATATCACTCTTCATAAGAAGAACAAATCTATCACTCTCATCATCACTCATCTACAAGATTCATAACATATCAAATTATAGCCTTTATTGTTACCCTATTACTGATAACGTTTGACTAAATCAAAATATACAATTTCTCATATAGAAGTCGATTGTGAGTTTCAGTCAGATGACTCAAACATTACCACTGTATGAAAGCTACTTGTGACATTAATCCATGAAGTGTTTTCATAGCGGTCCAATCCAATACATGTTCCCTAACATGTATCTATGTTCTAAGTGATATCTCATATCCATAATCAATAAAATGTGATTATCATCTTAGTAACATACTAACATTGGCTTGTCATCATTCACATGATAACAATCGATTAGAGACTTTTAGAATAATATTCTTATAAGCAATATAATATTTCATAGATATGAAATAAAATGTCTCTTTATTAAATAATAAATGTAATGACAATGTATATCAATAATTAGATTATGGTACAAAATTAACAAATGTATGGTCAAGGAATTCATGCATTGAAGCCAAAGTGCAAGAAGTAGAGAGACACGTTGAGCAAAGGTTAGAGAGCATGCCAAAGGTCTATGAATTGATCAGGTCAACTTCACATAATAATTCTTATGTCATACATACAAATATACAATAACGTCTTAAAAAAACAAGCAATATATTTTAATTTATCAGCAAGTTTTAGCATGACATGTTTGGGTCAACATTGGTCCTAATTCTACCAGTCCGTTTTCAAGTCGGTTTGGTTCTAGACATGCCTAATTTAAGCAAATCTTGTTTGGTACTTGTTTTCTTTTTGCTTTGTTGTCAACTTGGGTCCCGCGTGCAAATGAGTATGATGAAGTGTTTATTCTTTTATATACATGCAACATGTTATCATTTGTCATGCTTTTGGTGTGTCCTCGAGAAATGGATGCTTGGACAATGTCTACTTGTAGTTATGTGAGCATAATTACAATCACTTTTGAAAAATATCTCACTTGCTACACTAAACATTGAAAGCCCAAAGGACTATGATATGTTTGGATGGCATAATTGAAATTCTAATTATGGTGGAGTGAAATTGGAATTGGAATTAAATTAGAATTCTAATGTTTAGATAACATTTTTTAGAAATAGAATTGAATCAGAATTAAAATTCTGATATTTAAACAATATATAAAATTAGAATTAAATCAAAATTAGAATATGATCAAAATTAGAATTGATTATTTAAATAATTATTACATATAAATTAAATATTTAATTATTTAATATGAATTTAAAAATATTTTCTAATTTTATAAAAGAGAATTTTTTTTGTACACTTCTGGAATATTTTTACACCATTGTTGTACAGAGTGCACGATTGAATCTTTTAAAACACATTGGAATTCAACATTATGATGTCCTGAAAAATAAGTCAGTGCCAACATTGCTTTTTTCTTTGTTATCTTAGTTCTCAATCCTTTTGATATCATAGATTGTTTTCCTATGTACATTTATCAATGGAAAATAATGAGCCATGAAGAAAATAGACAAATTCTCATCATTTGTTATCAATAGTCATTACAAGAGCAAGTTCTATCTTTAAAGCGGTGCAAGTGATTTGAGTCTCTCACAACAATCTCCTTATATGATGCCAACTTCATAAAGTTGTGACAGTCTACACATATTGAGATTATTTTCATTATTCATATTGCAATTCCACCAGCACACAGTCTACACATGAATTTCCAGGCTGCAATTCCTTCATTCTCTCTACTGCTAATTTGGCTAACTGCGTCTTACCATGTTTCCTACATGAGGAAAGTAGTGCACTCCATATCACGTAATTAGGCCCCACATGCATTGTATTTATAAGCTTTTCTACCTCAATAAGACCCTCAACTCGTCCAGGAATGTCAACTGCATATGCATAATGATCCAGTTGTGGATGCACACCATGGTTATTAGCCATTGAATCAAAGATCTTCATTCCTTCTTCCACCAGTCTGGCATGACTGCATGCTGTGAAGAGCAATAAAGCTTTATTAAGACACACAAATGCAACTTAAAAATTTGATCAAATAAGATGCATTCAAGATAAATTTTACATTTTACAGAACAAACTTGCAAGCCATACAAATCAAGCAATACAAGCACGAATCAGTAATAGTCTCCTTCCAAATTACTGTGTCAATAACATATGTACAAAAAGAAATCTGCTTTACAACATGGCATTGAATTCCTTACTACAGATCAAACACAAAAAGAGTTTTAAGTTAACACATACACAATCTCGCACCAACAAATTACAAAGAACACAGCTTTATGCCTCCATGAATTTAACTAACTAAAGCGAAATCTGCTAACACATGACCGTACTAACAAAGCAATTACTTAATTAATCTCACAAAAAATCAACATCAACACACACGTCACATACAAATTTGGCCAGTTAAACCATGCTAAAAACACCAATTTGACCAGTTGCAAAGAAAAGAAACCAGTGAATAGGATATGATGCATTCAAGAGAAACATAAAGACCTACAATTCTTTCAGGCTGTTGAGTTTGGCAAATTATCAAACGGGCTGAGTGCATTTGAATTAATGGCTACAAGAAGTAACCCAATCAAACTATATGCTTCACTTTCACCCATGAGTCTTGAGAAACCGAACAAAAAACAGTAAATACAAAACAAAACAAAACAAATCAAACAGAGTGTCTCACAAAGAAGTAACAGAGTCAATTCATCCAATACAATGCAGTCAAGAAAATCTCTCTTAGTTCAATTCTTGCAGACAAAAACACAAGAAATGTGCAAACTTCAAACCTAAAAACCAAAAACAACTAAAAACGAAATGGATCTATCGAGAAATGCAACATTCAAACCTAGAAATGCAAGATTCAATTCAAACCCAGAAACGAAAAAAACTAGCACAAAACAAAGAAAACCACTCTCAGTTCAATTCTTGCAGTCATTTTTGTTTTCAATTGCAAAGAAAAGAACCAGTGAATCAAAAAAACCATGCAAAAAACACCAATTTGATCAGTTAAACCTAATTAATTTCAGCAACAATCAACACCAACACACTTTCGGTGAGAATCAACACGAACACCAATACCAACACACTAGCGGAGAGATGGATCTATCGAGAGAGAGAGAGAGAGAGGTCGCGAGTGCTTGTGCGGAGGAAGTCGTCGACTTGAAGGGGAAGCTGTGATGTGAACGTGTGTTTTTGCTGGAGTTAAGAATTGCCAATTCTTGGGGTCTGGGTAAAAAATTGGATGAAGACTTTTTGTAATTCTTGGGGTCTGGTTAAAGAATGAGAATTGTCAATCCTTAGGCTGTCCAAACAACATATTTGGAATTGAGTGGCTCTAATTCTCCAATTCCAACCCTAATTCTTAGGCTGCCAAACGGGCCCTAAGAGCTAAAATATGGTTGAAAGTAATTTTTTGTGTATTATCACTTTTGATTCCTAACGCATGCTATGTTTTTGTTTTCATTTTTAGAATTGCCAACATCCGATCATGTAAGGTCGAAACTGTGTTCTCTTGTAGCACTTATTCTGGTCTTGTAGACCTGTTAGTATTATTGTTGCTCCTCTTAATAATATCATACTTTCAATTGACGCTTAAGCAAGAAATTCAACGATTTTTAAGAGCCAAAACCTTATTAGACCAGCCAATAAGGTTTTAATCTCGGTTTGAAGCCAATTTTGGTCCATTTTTTGACGATCTATTTTTGGATCGGTTCAGTTCAGGTGATGCCTAGTTAAAACGAATCGCGGCAGGAATTATTTTCTTCTTTTTCTTTGATGTCAACTTGGATCTCGTGTGCAATGAAGTATAATATATGCTACATGCGGTCATTTCTCATGTTTTTGGTATGTCTTAGAAACCATGAACGCTTTAACAATGTCTTGAAGTGGATGTGAGCATGACTGTAATTAATTTCCAAAATATATCAGATGATGAACATAGAGACTTGTGTTTGAGTTTCCACTAGTATGGAAGAATCTCTGGGCATCCAAGCGACATGTATTTGTAAGGCGATTCAAGTGATTCATCTAAAATTTCTCCAAATAGTAAGTTTAATATGGAAGAATCTTTGAACATCAAAGTGACATGTATTTGTAAGGCAATCCAAACTAAGCATCTAATATCACGAAGCTCCTCTCTACAGGTAGGACATTAGTTTTGCATCCCATTTCTCTAGGTCAAACAATGTGTGTGGCCATTGTGACACTACAAGAAACAGAAAGTATATATATATATATATAAAACAATGCATTGTTTATGATAGATGTCACTATTAACAAAACACAAAGACTTATCTTACTCTCACCTGATGGACTTGTAAAGAAAAAAAAAAGGATCAATATGCTACGACATAAAAAGGTCTACAGTATTAAAACTTACCCAATTATCCTAGCCTATACATATATATAAAGCGACAACACCAGCTTAAATAGCAGATGGAAAACAACAGCTGCTCAAAATTTTCTCCCAACTATTTTTAATCATTCAAATTCATGTTGGCTTGAAATGGTAATCCAAGAGGGGGAGGGGGTAAGTTGGATTTCTAACCATTTTTCAATCCAAATTGTTATAAGAACTATTTTTCAGTAATCAAACTATCACAATATGCAAGAGTAATTTAAAAGCAAATAAATCAATTCACTCAAAGAACAAATATAAAGAGATAAGGATAGAGAAATCAAAACTAATATTTATAGTGGTTCGGCTCTTTTAGACTGCGTCCACTTCTCAAAGTTCTCTTTGAGAGTTTGAGTCCATTATGACTTCCGTCTTCAATTGATGAAGGCAATCACTACAACCTCTTACTTCAACGGGTACAAGATTAAACCTCCTCATAATACACCTCTTATTTTCAAGGAAAAAAAACTCTTCCTTCACAAGTACAATAATAACTTTGATAAAGAAGAATCAAAATCTGAAATGTACACTCTCAAGTTACAAGAAGTTTGCAAGTAATAGGTCATTCTTGAGAGGTTGGTGTATGATATGCAAATGAGAGCAAAAGAAAGCTTTTCAATGTCAGAATGTGATTGCAAGTTGTTGTCTTACCCTTTCTGAAACGTTTTGAGGCTATTTATAGTTTTCCAAGTTCTTTTAATCATTGGAGAATTAAATAGAGACGTTGTGAGATTGAGACGCTTGCATTTGATGCTCTGTCAGACCATCTTACTCTAGTGAGGTAGTCTGTTATTTGAGTTAGGTACCTTGTTACTCAAGTGATGAAATTTTTTACTCGAGTGAGAAGACTTTGTTTGCATTGAACTCATTTCTAGACAGGTGTTTACTCCAGTAAACTATTTTTGGTTACTCAATGAGCAAAAAATATGACTTTTGGGGACCACCGTACCTCGAACATTTGAACATTGCGTGTGTCAATCCTATGTATTATCTTTTGTCCTTATGTGGATTACACGAGTGAGCATTTGTGGTTACTCAAGTAAGCTGCTACCTTTATCACAATTTGAATTTCGGACAACAAATCCCGCGAATCTGATCCTTTGGCTTCATGAAACTTTTCTTATTACTTGAGTGACCATATATTTACTCTAGTAAGCTTCAAGTGCATTAACCTTCTGACTTTGATAATTACTTAAATAGATCATGCGTTACTTCAGTGATATGATCATTTTTGAATCCCCTAAAATGATATGTTACTCAAGTAAGTTGTGTGTTTGAAGCCTTATTCCTAGAGCCATCTGGAATTATAGTTTACTCAAGTAAACTTATGTGTTACTCGAGTAAGATCACGCATGCCTTGCCTCATGTCTTCATTCATTACTCGAGTGAAAAGTATGGATTGCTTGAGTAAGTTTGGTACGTTAGTTTCTTCTGAAAGTCCTATTTACTCAAGTGAGCAGAGTATTACTCAAATGGGCATGAATTTATTCATTCTTATGAAAGCATTCATTACTTTAGTGAACTTCCTGTTACTCAAGTGAGCGTCGTTGATCTTTAGACCTTTCTGAAAATGTGGTTACTCAAGTAAGACCTTCAAAACATTGCTTAAATTGTAAGTATCAAACCAAGTTTTGCTCATCATCAAAATACAAGAGGATTCAAATGTCAACCACCTTAGATCAACATCTCAAAGTAAAACTTCTAGTATCTGTTTATCAATTTCTCAAATTTGAGACTCAAATTTAATGGTTTTTATGTTTCTAAGTGTAGCTGAACCATCGGCTAGTTTTGAAAGCTCAAGTCTCATGGAAAAGCCAAGCTAATAAAAAAAAATCATCTTGCAATAACAGGTGCAACTTAATTTAATTTAATTTTTTTTAACAGCTGATGAATTTATTTTTACTGATTGTTTTTATTGATGAATTACTTGTTAGCTCTTTCTAATTTTGAGTTTTTGTGATAGAATGCTAAAAATGTAGTTTGCTTATAAAAACATATTATCAGTTATAAACTTATTGTGTTTTTGTTTCTCAACTATAAGCGTATTAAGTTTTAGGGCTAACTCCTTAATGATCCGGCGTTGTAGTGTATTGTCCACTGCAATTTGCAATTGTTGTTGGTATGAGAATAAGCCTCTCCGTTTTTTGGATTTTAATAACCTTAGTAAAACTTAACAAAAAGTGTGAAAGGACCAATGTACCCTCACATTTAAAATCAATTCAATCTCTCTTTTAAAACCAAAACAAATCGGGCCCACTCACTCTCAAAAACCAATGAAACTATTAAAAACAAGGGGAAACACACTTTTATTGGGAAAAAAATAAAAAACAAAAAAATATAGAACCAATCATAATATATACAAAAATCTAGACACGGAATTAAAATTTCAAAAATACAGAAAAAATGTGGAAATGAGTACAAAACGTCTCACTTTTGAACAAACGAAAATGAGTGTGAAACGAGATCAACCTGATCTCAATTTTGCACATACAAAAAATTAGTAAAAAAATTCCAGATCTTCTTATATCTTTCCTATCCATGGGGGACATAAACCTTAGCTGCCACCCCTAATTACATCATTCTTCCTCGTCGTTCTTGGACTCTCTCTTCTCTTGTTTAACAAGCGGTCTCTTTATTCATTCGTTGTTGGATATTCAAGGAGGAGAAATAAAATGGAGATGGAGGAGAGGGAACTCAAGAGGAGAGAAGGTGGAGCAGATGGAAACTTGAAAGGGAAGAGGAAGAAAAAGCAAGAATGCAAGGCAGATAAAGAAGTTAGAGAGGAAGGAGGAAGAAGGAAGAGGACAAAAAGGCCAAAAAAGGAAGTAGAAGGAAAAGACGTGAGGAAGGAGAGAGAAGATGCGTGGGAAAATGAAAATGAGATCAAATTATTTCACTTTGAAAACTGTCTCAATTTTAAACAGACTTCTACATTTTTAAAATTTTAATTATATTTTTATATTTTTAAAATTTAAATGAATGGTCAAATATTAAAAAAATATAATTGAAAAGTGAACATATAGTATAATTTTCTCTAAAAAGAAAATAAATCTAACCTCACACTTAAAACCAAAACGAACCCGATCTATCTCATACTCGAAAACCAAAACAAAACCGACCTCATCTGAAAACCAAAACAAAACCGACCCACCCACTCCCAAAACCACTCTCTACCTCATCTAAAACCAGTCTCTCATCTGAAAACCACTCTCTGAAAACCATCGCCACCAACGCTCTCGTCTCTCTTTCTTATCAGATCCTCCACCGCCACCATTTGCGTCTCTCTCTTTCTCACCAGACCCACCACCACCTCGCTTCCTCTCTCTCGCCACCCGCTCTTTCTCTCTCTTTATGCGTGAATGAAGCAAATCAAAAGCCCCAAAATCCTTTCCGACGACTGCTTGACAATGCTGTATGTCCTTTGCTTATTATAATGTATCAACTATACATGAAACGTGGCAGTTGAATTTATTATCTGTTAAATCTTATATTTGCAGGTGATTCTGAAGTTGCTAATATCTGTTTTTGCCATAGGTTTTCATCTTTTGTCACCACCATGAATTTTGTAAGTCTTTTTCTCTTTTACACATATTCGCACTCTCCGATAGTTGTTAATGTACTGCTTAGGTGTTCATTAAGAGTAGTTTTTTTGCAGACATGCTTGAGCAAAGGTGGTGGGTCTCATTTCCCACCTCAGCACATCCTCAATGTGAGTGGATTTAGGATATTGCTTGATTTTCCTTTGGACCTTTCAGCTCTCACAATCTTTTGTCCTATTCCAACTGATTTATATCACATCCCGGATGAAGAAACTTCTAGCTGTTCAATCCATGATTCTTTGGATGCGGAACTGGAGCTTCAGAAGAGGCAGAAAATTGAAAAGCCTCTGGATGCAAAAAATTTAATTCATACAGAGCCTTGGTACAAAACTACAAAGAACTTACACTTATGGGATCCTTCTTCTATTGATGTTGTACTGATATCAAGTGCGGCTGGCATGCTTGGGCTACCTTTTCTCACTAAAAGCAAGGGATTTTTTGCAAAGGTACTGAAGGTTATGTCCCCTCTTCTCATAGTTGGTTAAATTTGAAGTTGGTTAATGGTCATTGTGGGTTATGTTTTATGTACTGATTGGATCAGATTTATGTGACCGAGGCAACAGCAAGGCTTGGGAAGCTTATGATGGAGGATCTTATTTCAATGCATGTAGAATTTCAGCATTTTTATGGATGTGAGGAGTCAAG
>CAODLS010670309.1:0-12752 GCA_948243855.1 Flueggea neowawraea | reverse complement strand
ATTTACATGAAGAACATTCCTCACACATTCTTCCTCTCACATAGATTTATGGACACATGCACTTACTAAGAAACTTTCTCTTAGTCACAGGGTATCTGTGGGTTATGCATTTCTGCATCTTAAAGCGTTCAAGTAATTTGTTGATCAATCTCACTTGAAGATGTACAACGATTTACTCAAACGATCTCTTGGAGTTTGACTCCAAGGTCAACCCATATTAGCAATATCAAAGTTAGACATCGACCAATCTTTTAAGTCATTCAGGTATGCTAGAACATTTCTAGCCACAAGTGTGACGTTTACACAATGTAAGAATGACAAGATTCACCTTAAAATACTTGGTATTATCACAACGAATATAAATGTATCATCCTTTTAAAGAATGTCTAAAGTCATACCTTAAACAATAAAACCATTGGTTTAAACCTTATAGATTTCATTTTCAAATTCTTTATTGAGAATTGGACGATAAAGCTATTAGGTTAAACCTTATAGGTTTCTACTCTAATTTTTCTCATGAGACAATGAGTTTCTACATTCATTAATGTAGGTCAAGGTATACACTAGTCCAAATGACAAAGTCTATTTAATGAAGACAAATCTTTCAACAATTTGTACTTTTCAATCTCGTTGACTAAACCCCTTTGGCGATTATCAATGTCTCACTCGATTTATCGCTCATGTATCCACTTATCTCAAATGGGTACTCACCCTTTGAGTAGATTAACCAATTCTCAAACATGGTTCAATATCAAATGTCACTCGTACTTTCATTGCTTTAATCCATACAAATTTCACTAGGATGAGTAACCTCTAACATACTTGTATGTTCGTTCTTGACTTGTGGGTTACTAAAAGGATCACGATTGATTCATTTATTGAAAAAATATCGCCGTGAGACTTTATTAAAAAGAATCACAGTCAGTTCATTTATCGAAGAAATGTCATCGTGAGACTTTATCCCTTTTAGTTCTATGCATTTTTTAAAATGCTCCCACTGGATTCGAGTTTTCTACTCCCACTGGAAAACAAAACTCCAACTACAATCAAGATTTTGTACTCCCACTAGAAATAGGAATCTTCCTCTCACTTAAGTTAAGATCAGGAACATCCGCACACGTTTGAGGTAGATAGGATAAAAGTTGAATCATTCCAAGACATAGTCGACGTATCCCTTTCGAAGAAAGAGAGAACAGTCGCTAACATCAATGAATCGATCTCTTAAAATTTTTAAAACCTTGAATCGTTCTAAGACTTAGCGATGTATCCCTATCAGAGAATGAGAGAACAATCTTTTGGTGTAGATTGATATCTTAAGATTTTAAAAACCAATGATGTAATCTACATTACCCAACTTCCTCTTCATCTATGAAATAAGAGAAAGAGTTCTTCCATAGATTCCATTCTTCCAAAACCCACAAAAAACGTGAGAGAAAGGGAGGAAAGGAAAAAGAGAAAGTTTCTTCCTCCATGCTGCACCTCTCGTTCCACTCGTCCTTCGTCCATCGATGGTCCTGATCCGCGTGGCATCTAGGTTGCGAAACAGACGAGTACTCCCGTCGCCAACATCGAACCGATCCTGACCTTTGTCTTTCGCGGCTAGTTGGGTCGAGCTTCCATAGAAATTGAGGTAGGTAACTCGAACCTACTATTATATACTGTTTATCTGTTAAACCGGTAGCTAGATTCCTTCACTTTTGAAAAGCAATTTTAAATCACTCCTTTGAGATACTATACAGGAGTTTTCGAAATATGTAAATAATAAAACATATGTTACTCTTATTTGTTTATAGTAAAATAAATTATACTTTACGGAATTAAATAATAAAATAGTAAAAGATATTTTTCAAAAAAATGTTCACTATTCTACACTGTTGATCCAAAACAAAAGGATTTATATGTAGAAGCTCTTAACAAGTGTTGAAATAGCTATCAAGATTATATGTAAGTGGAAAACATTCGAAGGTAATTACAGATTCTCATTAAAGATTTTGTGCAAAATATTGCACTTTAAGAATAAAGCAACAGAGTTACACGTTTTAAAACTAGTCGACTTTTGATCGATTTTGAACATCTTAATTCGGCAGATTGCGTAATAGAAAAAATGCGAATGCCCAATAACAATAACAAGCAAACCATTTATCGAAAAAGAAAAAACAACCGAAGCGGCTTTTAATTTGATGAAGTGGTATTGAGATGCTTTGGGAGATGGGTTGAAAAGAAAGGGGAAACTGCGTGAATAGAGGGAGGTGAGAGGGATTCAGAATGACCATAATGAAGGGGTGATATCGTGAAGGGCAGGCAAAGTGGTGTAAAATGAAATTTGCACCTCACAAGCAATCTCTCCATATCCAAAATCTCAGAGTAGGTGGTGCGTTGCTTTCTTAAAGCTATTATTATTTCAAACTTCTATTAATTTTCTTTGTGTGGAGGGACTGACCCCCACCCAACCATCAGCCCTATCACCCAAAACCATTACAAAAGGAAATTGACCCCACAACCCCCCTCGTTTGTTTCTCACACCCTTGTAACGACCCTACCCACTCCATGAATTGATAAATATCACATTTTTTATTATTACCTTATTCTTAAATATATTATACAATTTTTGAAAAAAATTAGCCCAATGAATTACTCATACCCCACTACCATCATTGTGATTTTTTTAATCTCCAACTCACAAAATAAACAATTCTAGGTTGTAGAAATACATGTTTGTTTTCTTGTTAAATATTAAATTGTAAATTAATTAAATTGTAATAATATAATTGATATTATTAACTATGTTGTCGATCACACATGGACTCCTACTCTTTTAATCAGAAGTTTTGAGTTAAAATCTGTAACAATAAAAACGTGCTAGTTATCTAAAGCACGGGTAGGAAGGAGGAAGAAGACCCCCTTACTCTTAACCTATTGAGACCAATTTTGTGTTTAGATTACAGTTACACCTCGCTTATTCAGTGCTTAATGTACTTATGACCATTTGGATGTCTCTGACTCCAATTCTGACCATCAACTCTATCCTTGTTCAAACCTTATTCTTTGTTAGTTTCTGTTCAATGCATCACTAAATGTACTTTCATAAAATATCGAGTAACATTTATGTGAATGCCAAGTGTTTCTTTATATGAAATCTTACCCATTTCATTGAAAATTCAAACAGAAGTATATATTTAAATAATATCCAATTTGCAGATGATTTATCCTCTCCCTAAAAGCGAAATTATAAATTTCGGCTTTAAAAATTTGAGAATCATCTTTAATATGAATAATAATAAAATTAAAGTTCTTGATACAACTCACATAAATTGCAAAAAAGGGACCCTTAGACCAGATCCAAAGAAAAGGGGACCCTTAGGAAGATGTAATACACTTGCTTTGAGCTATAATCCATAAATAAGACTACCTAAAACAAAAGTGGTACAAAAGTTGATCCCACAAGGAGTCGTCATTAATCTAAACCAGTTTCTTGTAAAATGTTCGTATCATGTGGTTAATTTAACCAAAAATGAAGTAAAAATCAAAGATTCCAAACAAAGAGAGACAGTATTAAGCATGAAGTAATTGAGAAGCTAAAGTCTCATTTCCAATGCCCATAGTAAAGCTAAACCAAGATTAATTTTCTAAAACCAACGTTAACATCCTAAACAACTAATTATGCTCTGAGGTAACTAGGAGGCCCAAGACAGTGAAAGGTGTCAACCGATCAACGGCTTCAGTTTAACCCACTCGATGTCTTCCACGTGTACCAGAATCTTCCCAGTTTACACGCCCAACCCAACAGTCAAAATTCTAAATTTTGACACCAACAATACGTAAAGAAAAAACTGAAAATTAAATTATTCCATTGAATAAATTCACGAGGTAGTAATTTTTTTTAGAATTTAAAAAACAAATCCAATTGCAAAACTCAATAAAATACACGCGCTCTCGCATCAATTGATCGTAATAAAAAGAGAGAAAAAGAGCTCTGGACAACAAAAAAGATGAAGAGAATATCACGCCATCCAAATGAACGATTATATTGCCATGCCATCCATCCATCCCCTCACGGCGTTCGAGACGCCACGAGCCGCTGCCGTCCTCCTCCTCCACGTTCCCTCTTTCTAAAGCCTAATTAAAAAATAACAAATTTCTCCAAAAGTAATTCGCCTAAAAAGTTGAGAAATTAAGGGGGAAAAAAGAAAGACAAGCCTCATCCTGCTTTGTACCCTTTTGAGAAACACCACCTTAAAAAATTAATAATTGAAATGTACGAGCTAATATTTTTTCTATTTTTTATTTATTTATGTGATTTTCTTTTCTTTTTTTTTACATGTACGATAGAGTTCATAGATTCGCCGCCTCTGCTATTACAGACCCTTGCAAAACAAAAATGGAAGGGAGAGAGAGAGAGAGAGAGAGAGAGGGATTTTTTTGTACCATTATCCGATTTATATATATATTTTTCATTCATATATACTCATTTTTGTAATATCAAAAATGAAAAAAAAAATATCCAAAATTTTTCATGGCTTCTCTTTGAGCAGAGAAGCTAATCCGGTCACCATCCGTGCTCCTCTATCTTTACTCTTCGGTTTCACAGCCGGCGGCTGCCAACTTCCAGACAAAACTTTTCCGTTCTCATCTTCGCCGGCATCTTTGATCGGCGATGACGACTCTATCTCCTGCGGAGTCTCTTTTTCTCCAAAAATCAGCTCAAGTTCCCCGACATCATCACCGCCACCACCACCGTCAGTTGAAACTTGACATCCGGAATTATCTGGATCGGATTTGGCGATTGAGACGGTGTCGTTGAGTCTGGTGTAAGGAGAGAGCCATTTGGCACGCATGTACTCTTGTTTCCTCCAAGGAGGGAACGGCATGCCTTTTTTCTTCAAGCTCTGTTTAGCTGCCTCCGCTACGATCGCCACGATCTGGCAAAGCCGATCCGTTTTGCCTATATAGATGGACGGCAGAGATTGAAGGATCGCCTTGTACGCCCCAGTGGATCGAGCTATCTCGAACTCCGATCTGAAATCAATATCGATCAACACTCTCTCCCCTTCCACAACCACATCCACATATTCATATTCCCCTGTAAATTAAAAAAGAAAACATCCAGAACTAAAAGTCAATAATCTTACTCCTAATTTTTCCTTTTAAATTAAAAAAGAGAAGGAAAGAGAGCGGTTTGGTTACCGGCAGGATAGGAGGGGTGTTTGTCCCATTTGGATTTGCAAATAGAGGAATCGTAACCGAGAGAGTTTAATCCATCGGTTACGATCTTTCTCAAAGCGTCTTTCTGTTTGTGGTTGTTCTTGTTCTTGTCGACGATCATTGCAGTATCTGCTAAGAGGTTCCTTTCAGTAACGCTCGCGCAAGGAATCAAACTCTGTTACGCAACACAGACAAACCGATTCAACTTCAACGACTGGTTCAATTATCATTTTTTTTAGCTTTTTTTTTTTGACAAAAAGCAAATTGAAAAGCAATAGAACGAAAAGGAGAAATTCAGTTTACCTTTAGAATATTGGAGGCATCAGCTGACGATCCATTGCCGCCAGAGTCACTGAAGCCACCGGAAAACACGTCAAATTCGTCATCGGAGCTGTCGTTGCCGTTGCCGTTAAAGCAATTACAGCGATGACGGCCGCGGAACGGCTTCTCGTTGCTCTCCTCTATATAATTCTGAACCATTTTAGCCAAACAGAGCGAGCTAGGCTCGAACTCGGCTCCAGCTCCAGTGCCCCCATCTTTGGCCCCAAATTGTGGTGCTTCCACAACACTGAGTTTATCCTCCGACGAAATCCTTAAGACGCTGGGAAACTGCCGGTCAAAGAGCCTCTTCAGTCGCGATTTCAGCACGGGCTTCCCGGACTCAGCTCGAGCCGGCACCGGTGCCGGAGTTAGAGAATCCACATCGATCGGTTGGATCTTCATAACAAAAGGCATATCAAGCAGGTAGCAAGAATGAAGAAAGTTAAGAGAAGTCCAAAGGCTCGAAGGTGAGGGTTAATAAAGTCAGTGAGGTTAATTGCTCTGGTTTTTAAGCGTTGGGTGTCAGTACTGCTCTATATTCACAGCTCTCGTTTCTCAAAACGAAAATTATTCAGACCCTGAACCACTTGTGCTGTAAGACTAATCAATGACTCACGCAGCTCCTGATTCTCACAAGTACATTTTCCAGAAAATGAAAATAAAATTCAACGCCGAAGCTTCACAATCATATACTCAAAAATAAATCGGATCAAAGCCCCAAAAAGAATCTCAAAGGCTACCAAAATTTGCTTTCTTGAGCAAAATCCTCTAATACCTTGTTGTTGCCAATTTTAGAAGATTCGAATAACTTGCAGACTACTCTATTTAAAATCAACTGTGTTTCAGCTCAGTTTCCGTTCGTGGAAGACGTGACGAGGATGATCGGAGACCAGGACATTGCGCCACAAAGCATATATCGCCATCGCCGGAATATTCATTACTCCGGGCAGAGTCTAACCGCCGTTGAGAAGGTTAAGAAAAGAAAATGACATGCTCTTCTTTTTGCTTCTTCTGTCAGTCGTTGGGGTTTTTTTTGGTGTTTCTGGTTATTGAGAGAGAGAAAGGAGAGAGTAGAGAGTGATGGAATGGGCGATGGAATGGGTTTTGGGATTTATATAGGGAAACCGGTCTTGCTGACTAGGATCACAAATGCCATGTCAATTATGAGGTGGATTTTATCCTTTTGCTAGACAGTAGACTATTGGCTGACGTGGCATCTAGGTTCAGGCAGGAGGAGCAGCTCTGACTGTGGGTTACGTGCCCGCATAAGAAATCGTGGTTGTGTAAAGTTACCATATTGCCCTCTGACTAGGTAAAGAGGAAACGGAAAGGGATGATTAGGGGGGCAAATTTGAAATTTAAATAAAAGTGGGGGTTAGAAATGGGGGGGTGGGGTGGGTTAGGCGTAAAGTGTAGAGAGGTGCATGATGGGGGATTTTGGGGAGGAGTGTTGTCTTCCCTGCGAGGTGGATGCCTAGCATCTTGCGACACGTAGCTCTCTGGCCGAAGGTCAGTTACATTTTTTTTTAATTTCTTTCTTTTCTTTTATCTTTTCGTACAATAACATTTTTTTCTTAATTAGTGGGGTTAACTGATATATTATTTGGAAGGCTCCACTCTACACTTGCATTATGACACTGACCCATAAATTTTAATTTTGCAATGTTACTTGCCAGTACAAATATAAAAGGACAAAAATCACTACTCTAAAGAATCATTTATCTACATCATTAAACTATAATTATAACTATGATTAAGCTCGTAAGTGTATATATAGTCATCAAGTATCCACTGTGGGCTGCAAATTATAGTTGTTCAACTTTGATTATGCTTTTTTTATAGTTTCTTGATTTCAATTTCATCGTTTTCTCAATAAAATACTGTACCCTTCTTTTTCACCGTTTTCTAGATTAAAATTTTGTGTAAAGATACAAAAATATATTTCTAGAGGACACTTGTCATGGCATTCTCCGATTTGGATTATGTAGTGAAATTCATACCTTGCTTGCTTGACGTTTCACCAATCAACCGACTTGACCCTTCACAAATGTGGTCATTTCAATGGTCTGGGCCTTTCCTTTTATTTGAATAATAGTAAATAATACATAGTAATTTTTCTTTACTACCAATAATATAAAATTATGTGTTTTCTGTACATTGATTTTTTAATATACATCAAACAAATATCACTAGTATTTTAACAAAGCAATTCTTTAAAAAAAATATAAAAAAGTGAATAAAAGTCGAGAGTGTTTAGTACTTAAAACATACTCATAAATCATAATAGAAATAAGGATTTCCATTCCCATTGTTTGGTTTGTTATTTTATGATCTGAAATGGAAATTGCATTACCCTATCAATGAGAATTAGTGTGTGTTTCTTCCCCTGCACCATTAATCAAATCTCATTCCATTGGAAATCAACCTAAAAAGACACCTTTTTTGGGTTATAATTGTACCAAAGTTTTCATCGGAAACTAATTATGCTTCCAAACTGAACCAAACAAGAATTATAATCAGTCATTCCGTTTTCAATTTTATTCAATTTGGATTCCAAGGTTTGCTCCTTAATGAGAATGCATTATCATGGAGCATAGACTACGTCAAATTATCCCTGAAAGTCAAGTGGCCAACACCCATATAGGTTACATGAGATCAATATTGATATAACTATCTTCCAATTCAATATACAGTCCATATATACAAACAAAATTCATGTGATCGTTTGTTTATTTTGTGCAAACACACTTAAAGCAAAATAAAAAAAATGTTATGCCTCTAATGCAGTACCAATGTAATGGCATTTTTTACTTTTTAGGGGCGTGAAGTTGTTGTAGTAGTAGTTACTTTTATTTACATGGACCCTTTATGTAAATTGTCATTCATGGATAAAAAAAATTAACGTTTTAACATTTTTTTTATTTGTTATGAAGTGTCTTGGATGAGCCCTAATTATGGGAGATATTTTTAAGCTCGTACAATATCTAGATTAATCTTCGCTCGCATTGAGTCGACTCACTAAGAAATAAAGTGATGATTATCATAGTAACTCCATATGAAAGTAAGAATCGAACTCCAAACCTCTCTTAAGAAATGAGAATACCGAATCACTCACACTGCTATATATGGTTATATTTTAACGTTATGATTAGTCAAAAAGTTGAAGAAATTGGACCGTTTCCGAAAAAATAACCATAAAGAATACTTTAAAAACAAATAAAAGGGGCATAAGTTTGGGGGTGAAAAAAAGGTTCCATCAAGGTCAAAATGTGAGCATTTACATGAGTCTTCAGTTACAAGCATGGCTGGTCGTTGTCCACGTAGTACAACAACATCAAACACTTATAATTTCACTTATAAAAAAACACGCACTTGTAATATCGTGTACATTTTGGCATCCAAATTACTAATCTCTGTGTTGGACCGTCTGAGACAATTAAAAAGCTAACATCATGTATTGAAAGAGTATATAACTCATTTGAGATTTAGCTCAAATCATTGTGTCAATTAAAGAATTAATTCTTATATCAATGGGTTTGTAGCCATCGGTAATAAGGTAAATTTCAATGTTAAAAAATCGTAATTTTGATTTTAATAAAAGTAAATAAAATGACAAAAAAGAATTAATTTTTATTTGCGGAAGAGAAAAAGAAAAAAAAAATTTACTTTTGTGATTGAATTATTGATTTTGCAAGTAAAATTGAATAGGTATTTCTTGTGCAGAAGTTGATTCCTTCACTCCATGTCAAGGCAGAAACTAAAATAAATATGGGGTTTCTCTTTTCGGCCTGTAGTAAACAAAACAAAGTAAACGAAAGAGGAAAAGAAGAAGGAGAAGATAAAAAGGGGAAAATTTTGAAATCTCACCAAACTTTTTTATTTTCTTATTTTTATAAATTAAATCTTTTTCTTGCTTTATGCTTAGGAAAATCAAAGCTAAAGGTTAGCAATTAATTACCCACAAAACAAAATCATGATTCCTGTAGATTACTGATTTGTTAGCAATCCGTTGGGTTTAATTTCCTTTTTGTGGTACAGCTTTAATGGGGCAAAAACCATGGATGCCTTCTTTAATGAACTTCTTTTCATGATGTCCCTATTGAAATTATTGAATCTCTTTAAACCTCATGATTTTCTCTCTTTCTTTCTTTCTTTCTTTTTTCATTGTTTTTCTGGGAACATGGGCTTGCTGTTGGCTTTTTGTGACTCTCTACTTGCTTTAAACTTGCAATGAATTACTTTTGGTGACCTGAATAAAAGTTGCAGACTTTAAGAATTTTTTCCTCTCAGCCAAAAGTCTTTAAATATGAAATGATATTAACAGGGCCTACCTAATTCATCATCATTTCGATTGCCTTGAAGTTTAAACCCTAATTTCAACTTTTTTCCCCCACTGTACTTACTACTTACCTTGAATTCCACCAACGAACCCAATTCTAATGCCTAAATTTCTTAGTCATAAAAAAAATAATATTCTTTTTATCTTATAAAAATAAATTATAATATTTTTTTACATATATTAAAAATAATTAACTAAAATAATTAAAAAACATTAATTTTTTAAAAAATTATAATATATCTTTTATATTATTTCACTAATTTAAAAATTTTATGTAATGTATACTTAAAAAAATAATTTAATTTAATATAATCACTATTTTAAAAAACCGAATCAAACCTATATATTTAGATAAATAAAAAAATATAATTTATTTTTGTGAAACAGGGAGAATACAAGTAATTAATCGTAAAATCTTTGTTCAATGAATTAACTAGATTGATAAACTGCAAAATGGCACTTTTTTTAAAGTAAATTGTGAAAGAAAAAATGGGTAATTAACGTGCGATAGGATTTTGCTGGCTAAATTTGATAAATTATGAATCAAATCGTAAAAAACAGTAGTATCGAGTGTTTCATAAAAGATGAAAACATCAAGAATATATGATACTGTAATAACTTTGTTTGAGCATAAAGAAGGAATTAGGAAATAAAGAGGGACTAAAGTCGATGAATGTCATTTTCCATCAATTTGATTTATGGTTTTACCGAAAGAAAAGAAATGGGGTTCTCAAAATAAATGAAGTAATTGCATACCAGTTTAACTAATAAATAATATAATAAATAAGTTAGATTTACTAACCTCGATTCCAGCGAAAGTTAACAGCGGAACAGAACTAGTTTTATGTTGGTCTTGCAAGCAAACCACGGTTGAAATGTCGACAGGAGTGCTCGGCTGTTTTGCAGTATAGATGTCACACGTGATCTGTACAGGACTCGGGACAGGAGATATTGACCTCTCTCTTTCTCTCCCGGTTTTGGAGGTGGTGGAGTGAATGAAGGAAATGAAGGAGCAAAGCTCCTTATATAGGCCCTCAAACAGGCTAATGAGCCTAATGAGCCCATTTCAACCCTAACTCAATTGGGCTTGTCAATTGACATCAGTTCACGTCCCGGTTCACACATTGACTAACCGAGTTTGCTTCTCCTCAATTGGGCTTTCCAATTGGTCTCGGTCCACGGTCTTGGTTCATACCTCGACCGACCGAGTTCGGTTCACCCGTCATAGGCGGACCACTTTTTCCAGCATCTTCCACTCGCACATGACGGAACCATAACTCGTCATTTGATCATGATATAACTAATACCAATCATGATTAAGATCTCGTGTCATACAACCAAATAAACCGCGCGACAAGCATACAATGAGAGCGTAATTGCTATACACATGTTAAGGTTATAAAAAAGCTCATATCTCAATCCTGCTAGAAGGCGTCTCTTGAAGACCAACTCCATTCTGCCAAAGTGTATGCAACAGTAGCACAAACTGCTGAAAATGTATGTCTTCCCCTAGTTCGTAACCACACAATCGCTGCTTTCAAACTACTTGATCTCACGAAAGCTTTACTCATAGTTCACACATCATGTGCCACGCTATATGAGAGTCGACTAAGCAAACTTTTGAGACTAGTTCGAATGCGTCTAGAAACAAACTTTCCCTCTTACACCAGACAATCCGCATAGCTAAGTTTACTTTCTCAGCTAGACACGCTTGGTCGAATCAATCATGACCAACAGGGTCTCACACTAGAAAAAATGAGATTATTTATCAATCTTTTCCATCCCTATGGTCGTGTATATAACACACATGGAATGATCATGTGTTGTGGTGTTTTTTCTTTCCTTTGGAGAAGCGCATGTTTATACAACATTATAAGTACCACACAGAAGCTTCAGTTACGATGCATTTTGTCATCTAACCTTAATCAATACTTGACATGATTACTTCTGATTTTAAGACAGAATATGCTAAAAGTCTCTCAATTTTAGCGTCTAATAATTTAATGATCGGTATAGGAGTTCATCCTATGGCGTATGACTCTTTACATACGACTTTTTCTTGCCATTTTTCAATGAACTCACGACTGTAAAATGCTATTGATTATGAACGTGCTCAAGATCTATCTCTACATTCAAAATTAGCCTCATCTTAGTTCTTCCCCCAACAAATTAGGAAAACTAAGGTAAACACCCGTGTGTGTAAGTTACTCCTCTGTCCAACATGCTTTCACATGTAACACTACAACAAATGTTAACTCTTAACATTTGTGCTAGTGTATTGCCAATAATAATCTTATTAAAGATTATTTTTTAAGGGATTACACACTTCGTGTGCCATATGGGTCTTAAGAAATTATTCCTTGTAGGCTTTTATTAACGAAACTTATGATCTCGTCTCACATGGACTTACATTTCAAGTTCACTTCTTCAAGTGAAACTTGTACTCAAATTTACTTGATCTTATGTAGCCATGTCCTTTACTAAATGATATTTGATCTCGATTTGCTTAGACTTATAATGGATCTTGTTAGCCCGAAATGGCAATCTAAGAGGGGGGTGAATTGGATTTTTAACTTTTAAAACTTGTTTAAAAACATTTTTGCAATTATCAAAATATTCAAGATAAGCAAAAGTAAAGTAAGAACAATTTATCCAATTCACACAAACAATAAATATAACGAGAGAAGGGATAGAGAAATCAAATCTGAGATGTATAGTGGTTTAGCCCTCTTAGCCTACGTCCACTCTTCAAACTTTCCCTTGAGAATTTGAATCCACTATAGCTCTTGCTTCAAAGGGTGCAAGATTAAACCTCTACAAACTCTTGCTTCTAAGGTGCAAGATTAAACCAATACAAACTCTTTTTCGAAAGTGCAAGATTAAACCAATA